>PVJH01003249.1:90506-146711 GCA_004026705.1 Nesogale talazaci
TGCCCTGGTAGGTTTCTGAGAGTGTCACTCTTTCCGGGAGCAGAAAGCCTCATCTTTTTCCTGTGGAACAGCTGCTGGATTCACACTGCTGACCTTGAGGTGAGCGGCCTAATGTAGAACCCCCTGCGTCATCAGGCACAAAAAAAGGAGCCCTCCTCCCCCCCCCCCCATTGCTTTAGTCCTGAGAACCAGGTATCTTTTGAGCCAAAGAACCATTTGGAGGCCAGTGGCCAGTGTGGTCACTACACTTCCCGTGTGGGAACAGGACACGGGCCAGATGGAATGTAGATGGTGGCCTTTTCCCAAAGTGTAACGGCCAGCACTGTGATAATGGAGCCCATGAGAAGCAGTCTGGTTCAAGATACATGTTGAAAGGGGAGCCAAGACTTTAAGACGTGGATACATATGGTATGGGAGACAGGAGTCAGGTGTGATGAACAGGTCTTTGACTCGAATGGTCAGAAAGATGGGGGCATCATTTACCAAGAGCAGGAGGAAGATGGCACGGATCATTTTGTGGGTACAAATCAGAAGGTCTGTTGTGGGCATTTTGCTTTGAGTGGTGAAGAAACCCAAAATCCTCACCACCGGCCCAATAGGTAATATCATAAGAACAGAGAAAATGTTGAAACTGTGAAGAAGTTCCTCTTGCTTGGATCCACATCATGGAAGCAGCAGTGAAGCGATTAAATGATGAATTGTGTTAAGTACATCTGCTGCACAAGGCCTCTTTAACATGGCGAAGGGCAAGGGGACTAAGGGGCACCTTTGGACACTGTCTGGAGAGCCTAGTCCCTAGAAAAGGACATCATGCTTGATAAGGTTGTGGGACAGTGAAGAGGGGAAGGGATCTCATTGAGATGAATTGACACACGGTGGCTGCCATGCTGGGCTGAACCCTGACAACCTGCAGGACCAGGCAGCACTTCATTCTGTTGTCCTTAAGGGGCACTATTAGTCGGACGGAATCCACTGGAATTCTAAACCACCACAACAAGCTTCCGCTGCCTGCCTGACATCCAAGCAGAGATCCTCCGATTGCAACGTGTCCAATGTCCTGATACGCCCTGCGAATTCCTCTGGTTTGATTTTAAGTTTCGTCTCCTCAATGAAGAAAAGAAGGAGATCTTTCACAATAGCTGCCTATCTATGGTCCTTCGTCACAGCAAGAGCTCTGGGTGTACTTCTTAAACCATATCAAAGCTGGGAGGTTGTCTATGGAACAGTTGACCCCTAGTGGTCCCTGATCAACATCTCAGGACTGTGGGGATAGCTGATGTGTTTCTCAAACTCAGAGCATTCATTCAAGACCCACTGTTCCCGTTTACAAGTGACATTATGTCACAGAATCACGGCAGCTCTTGTTTGGGGTTCACGTGTAAAACAGGTCCTGTTGCTATGAACAGATTTTTCAGAGGCTGCCAACGCTCTTCAGTGGGCTGGCTTGACCATATACAAGGAGGCTTCAAAAAGTTCCTGGAAAATCCCCATTATCTTTTCCTGCCATCATCCCACCAACTTCTGAAGCCCCTCAAATATCCTCACCGGAACACCCCACTGTGTGACTTCTTTGATAGCTGTTTCTCAGCACCCTGATGCCAGTGAATTCCGCCTCCTGGTGGCGCTGTCGGGCAGGCTAGAACTGGCCCTGTGGGTTTCGAAGAGGATAATTCTTTACAAGAGTAGAAAGCCCACTATTTCTCCCATCATTAACTGATCATGATGAATAACATTCAAGAATATCACCTGATCTGATTTCTCTTTCACACCCCCTTATAAAATAAAAAGAGATGGGTTATAAATGCTGTAGTGCACTTATGTGAGATAGGAACCACAAGCTTTTCACTCTTGCCCAATAAAAGGAGAAATTATCTTCGTGCCCCAGAGAGCATTGTGTAGAAAATTACGAGGAGAGTGCTGGGCCAGGGGTCTAAGTAGCATTTGGTTGAAGGTCCACCTCTCACAGCCGCCACAGCAGATGCCCCGGATATTCCTTCAGCTCTAACAAGGATTGTGTCAACCAGGTGTAGTCACCTGCCATCCAGTGAGTCCCGACCCATAGTGACCCTGTGCCTCATAAGTGTGTGGGCCTTGCCGAGGACAGTTGTGGCTTCATCTTTTTCCAAGAAGGCAGACCTCCTTTTGGATAAGACAATGCCGAGATTGAGGAAGAAGGTTCATGGACCAAGGGCAGCCTTGTGGACATTAGACATCATCAGATGCTGCTCCATGCTTAGCCCTGTCATACGTGGTTTCAAAAGACCACCCACCATGGCCGTGGAGTCCAGGCTGACTCATCGTGACCCTACACAGGCTGTCTGAAGCTGTCCATCTCTACGGGAGCACACAGCCTCAACTTGCTCCTGCTGAGGTGCTGGTCATTTAGAAGTGCTGGAGTGAAGCAAATATACATGAGATGCCATGGACATGTAAAGTAGGTCAATTGGCCTATGAGATAAGCTCTGGATTGCTAGCAGCCAACGGTGGTGGTTCAAACCCACCAGCCACTCCAAGGGAAAAATGCACATTGACAGCCTTGGCAAACTAGATAGGGTCACTAAGGGGCCCCGGTTCATAGTGGTCACACATTGGGCTTCTAATCACAGGTCAGCTGTTTGAAACCATCAAGCACTCTGTGGGAGAAAGATGAGGCTTTTTACCACCCCCACTCTTCCCCCAAAAGGGCTAGTGTCAGAAACTCGCAGGGGCATTTCTCCTCTGTCCTTGAGAGTCACTATGGGCTGAATCGCAGGGAGGGGGGTTGGAATCAAGCTAATGGAACTGGGTGGGAAAACGTGATTCTAGCATCCACTCAGTGAGGATAGTGTGTGCTCTGGGTGTCTGCAGATCCTGACTGTGTGTGTGTGTGTGTGTGTGTGTGTGTGTGTGTGTGTGTGAGAGAGAGAGAGAGAGAGAGAGAGAGAGAGTTCTGTCACTCCAGTGGCTTGGTAGACTTGCCTAAGGAGAGACCAGCCCTAGAGTTTATACATGTGCATACAGAAAGGACCCTTCCTGCTCCCTGGCCCCTGCCCCAGTCTATAAAAATTAGTGTACACAGAAGTGAGGAGCTTCATCTGCAGAGTGTGGGCTGGGGGTGGGAAGGGAGCAATTTGCAAGGCCGTCTTTGATTGTCTTCCCTGAAGCCTTCACATACTTAGGTGGTCAAAAGGCCCCACATCCAGCTCACTATCTCCTCTGTCTCCTCCCCTCTGCCTCCTTCTGTGCCCGCAGGTGAGCGTTGAGGTCCTGGTGGAGTATCCTTTCTTCGTGTTTGGACAGGGCTGGTCGTCATGCTGTCCGGAGCGAACCAGCCAGCTCTTCGACTTGCCGTGCTCCAAACTCACCGTGGGGGACGTCTGCATCTCGCTTACCCTCAAGAACCTGAAGAACGGCTCTGTTAAAAAGGGCCAGCCCGTGGATCCGGCCAGCGTCTTGCTGAAGCACGCCAAGCACGACAGCCTCGCAGCCATCAGGCACCGGTACGCCGAGCAGGAAAACGGAATCCATCAGGGAAGCGTCCCCATGCTCTCGGAGAACGGAGAACTGAAGTTTCCAGAAAAAATCGGATTGCCCGCTGCGCCCTTGCTCACCAAAATTGAACCCTGCAAGCCCTCGGCGACCAGGAAGAGGAGGTGGTCCGCGCCGGAGACCCGCAAACTGGAGAGGCCAGACGACGAGCCACCTTTGACTCTTCCTAAGCCTTCTCTAATTCCTCAGGAGGTTAAGATTTGCATTGAAGGCCGGTCTAACGTAGGCAAGTAAAGGCCTCCAGGGGGGAAGGGAAGGAGAACTGGCCCTCCCTGGTCGGTTTTATCCAGATTACTGTACTGTAGGCTATATAACACAGTATTTACATGTTATCCTCTTACTTTAGGTTTATGTTATAACCTTGTCATTAGAGTTACAGCTGGTGTTTTGCAGGAGGCTGGTGCATATGCTTTTTCCATGTGTGTTTGTCGGCGAGGGGGCCCGTGATCTACTGGTCTGGGGGCTACCCAGGCCTTCAGTGCCCTGGTGGAACCCAATTGATCATCACAGTTCCCTCCTGTGGCCACAGCACAGACACAGCTTCGGGGCTCCAACTCCAGCCAGCTCATGTCCTGGGGGGCATCCTGCGTGAGTGCAGGAATCGTGGGGGGGGGGGGGGGCCCTCTGGCGCGATAGCAAGGGTCTCTTTCTCTCCGCCTGCCTCTGTCTTGCTTGCAGTCTGGGTTTCAGGTGCCCAGCTGGGTCTCTGGGAGGTCCTTGCATGCAAAGGGGGAAATGCAGAACCCAGCAGGTTTGTCTTCACAGCGACATCAGGCAGCCCGTGGGAAAGCTAACCTTTTCACATAACTTTCCAACCACCACCACCACCACCACCCCGCCCCCCCCACCCCATCCCTCCAACCTATTTTACAATAAAAGCAACTTTTAATCATAGAGATATATATTCCCCCTATGGGGCCTGACTGCACTGATATATATATATATTTTTAAGAGCAACTGCCACACGTGGGGTTTCATTTCTGCTTTTCCTAGTGCAGTGAAATTGCCAGGGGGGTGTGGCGGGCAGGGAACCCAGGCATGTGCCGCTCACGGGGGTGGGGTGGGCGTGAGACTGAACCCCCCGCCCCGCCCCTCGCGGGTTGCCGTGCAGCGTAGGAAAACGAATCAGGTTATTTCATTGACTTCCTCCCAAGAGGAGATGCGAACTCGCCGGTGGGTGAGAAGCAACCGGAGCTCTTTGCATTGGGTTTGCAAACCGTTATGTCTTTTAACTCTAGTACTGTTTATAGTTCACGACCATGGACAACTCGGGTGCCACTTTTTCAGATTCCAGTGTGACGCCAGAAATTCGGTTTTGAAGTTGAACCTCGATTGCTCTCTCTAAGCACTTAGAATGCTATTCACACTTTATTACCAAGCATCTTGGTCTAGCATTCGACAAGTACTGTATCTGACTTTAAACTGTTTGGGGAGAAAAATAATAATAATGATAATAATAAGTTGCTTTCTTTCTTTTTCTCCATGGCCCCCACCCGCACCCCCAACACTGTTAGCTGCACTTCAGCTCTGCAGAATTTCTCACGAGCAAGATATCGGAAGTTTCAATGTGGTTTAAAGGGATGAATGTGAATTATGAACTAGTATGTGACAATAAATGACCACCAACTACTACCTGACAGGAGACCCTTTTCACTTTGCTGTTTGAGAGTTAAAGGCATATGCAGAGCTGGCGGTGAACCAGAGAGAAAAGGGATGGAGAAAAGAATACTCCTTTTCTTTTCTTTCTTTTTTTTTTTTGGTCTAGTGGGTTTTTTTTTTTTCATTTTAAGACAGACTTTTAAAGAACCTTGCAATTTGCACAGTTTTGCGTTTAAAATTTGTGTGATTTTCCTGCAGTTTTTTTTAAAGAAATATATATATATATCCAGTAACATTATGGGAAAGGTTTAGGGGAACTGAACGAGCACACATAAATGTAGCAATTCCTTTCTAACCTGCCTACACTCTAGGCCATTGTATAAGGTTCATTTCTTTCAATACTGATTTTAGTCTTTGCTATATCCATCATGAAGAACCAGGTCTTAGCAGGACAGCTCTCAAATCTGAGAATTTTTCTTCAGATGCATTGAGAGACTTTTCCATAGACATTTTTTTTATATGGGCAAGTTTTTAAAATTGCTTTATTATTGTTATTACTATTTGTTTAAGATTAACACACACACCCTTGGAAATCAAGATGTAATATTTGGTACAAACCCAGAAAGGATATTTCATGGTTTAAATAGTTCATTTCCCAGCAATCAGAAATATTGTGTGTGGGTTCTGCACGTGCATCATAAAGTGATTTACCAAGGAACATTTTGTAAATGGGAGAACTTTTAAAAAAAGAAACAAGACTACTTAGAATGGCCACACGTCACCTGAGCAAAGACTTAACCTGATTTTTCTTTTACTATCGCAAGTAGAACTTTCTCTTTGAGTCTGCAAATTAAAGAAGAAATTCTGAGATGAACCCACATGTTAGCCATCCTGTGCTACTCTGCAGTTTGCTCCCACCAGAATGAATGATGTCCACAAACCCTTTTCTGGGGTGTACCAAAAACATTTGATGCATTCGCTCCCTGGTTTCTCTTCCATTTGATTACTCTTGCAACTTGTCAGTCAAAGGAGCTGGGCAGGCCCACTCCTGTAGTCCACCTGTTGCTAGCTTATGTAGTCCTCTGGATTTTTGTTTGTTTGTTTGTTTCTGTTTTCGCTTTCACCGTTTCTGTTCAGAGAACTTGCTCACTCGTCCATATATTCTGCTCAGGGCACTTGTAATTACTAGGTTTGGTTTTCCATTTTGTCCTTTAACTTTCAGTGGTCAGAGGAATACGAGGCAGTCTGAGAGGCTCCGCTCTCATTAGTACCACTCCTGATAGGAACTCATGTGGACTCAGAATCTCACACACGTGCGTGTGCGTGTGCGTGTGCGCGTACATGCACACGCACACACGCTGCCCTTTGACTGATGAGGAAAGCTGACTCTTGAATGGACTGGATCTACTACCCAACACTAAAGCAGGAAAGTCTGGAGCAGTAGGAACATCATCATAACTCATGCGCTCCTGTTTCAGGTTACATAGGCGTGACCACATGAATTGGTTCTTTCCAAACATGATCCGATTTCATTCTGTTGCTTTTTTCTTTTCTTTCTTTCTTTTTCTAGCATGTGCAATACTCTCTGTGCCAATATAGTCTTACCAGTGTGCTAGTAGTTAAAGCTCAGACCCTTTGGGCTTTTTCCCTTCCTTGGCTGGTCTTTCCTGACTTATCCAAAACCCTTTCTGACCCAGAGATAGGCTGGCGGGAAAGGGCCCAGCCAGGGAGAAGCCTCCTGTTACCTCTCCCTCCCTCCCCACCCCACTCCCACCCACCCCCTGCGGATGCTGCGTGCTGGGACGGGGCACCTTCAGGAGCTCCACTTGTGTCTGCCTGTCCGTCTGTCTGTCTGTCTCCATGTTGCAGAAAAAGCAAGAAATACGGGCTGGGGGTGAGAGCGGAGCTGTGGTGCGGCTGCCTTGTCACCTCGAGGAATAACAAACGAATGTGGCCAGGAGGAGTCAGACTCCTTTCTAACGTGCATGCGCTCTGGACCCACGGGGCCATAGCCTAGGGCCCACCGTCCACCTCCATCGTCTATCCCGGGTCTAAGCACTTGAGACTGGAAGCCATGACTCTAGGCACAAGCTCGTCAGACTGTGCAGGAGTCATCCTGAGCTCGCTGGACAGTGGCCGCCAAGGACCACCGTGCCAACAGTGGTCACCCCAGCACCCACCGTGGCAGCTTTCTCTGCAAGTAGCAAGAACGCCAGTGCACATGCACGGAGCCTCCTCAGGTTTGCTGACCTTGGTGAGCCCCCAGGCCCCCAGCCCAGGGCTACTGTCACCGGCCAGTGTGTAGCAGACCCAGCAATGGCAGGCGCAGAGATTTTTCGGTGCCGTTCAGCTAAAGAGGATCAGCCACGTGCCTCTGTGTGACGTCCCTTGGCAATATTTACCGACACTCGTCTTGAGTTCTGATTCGGTTCCTGGTTTTTCTTTTTTAAACTAACTAACAACAGGCCTTTTCGTTTACAATGGAACACAATCACCAAGAAAATTAGTCAGGGCGACAAGAAAACATAATAATAAAACCAACAAACAAGAACCTCTCTTTCTAGGGATTTCTAAATATATAAAATGACTGTTCCTAAGAATGTTAACGTAAGGATGATTTCGGTTTATCTGGGCCACGTTGGGGGGGGCGGGGGGTGGGGGGGAGAGAGAGAGACCGATGCCACTTACCTCAAACCTATTTCAGTGGGAATCTGAACTGCATTTTCATTTGAACTTTCAGGACAACTTTCTATGTCGCTCGTTTTTGTGTGTGCTGTTTTCCAACTCACCCAGTTTGCTTGGGGATGATTTGAGTTTTGTTGTTGTTGTTGTTGTTGCTGTGGGTCATCCCATTTTTCAAGCCACCTTTGATATTAGGTGAGTGTGTCGGGGTGTGTTTTTATTTCTCTCCCACTAGGAAGTGGCATCCCCCTCTGTGTCCCCCACAAGGAACTCTGCGGAACCTTTCACACCTCTTACTCAGGGATGGGGCTGGCGCGCGCGTGTGGTACGCCAATGTGACCAGAAGCAGCACTTTGACTGTTCTGGAGTAGGGCTGTACAATTTCAAGGAATGTTTGGATTTCCTGCATCTTGTGGATGACTCCTTAGATACTGCATAGGTTGCAATATAACGCTGCATGTTCAAGACGAACAGTAGCTCCTACTCACCATAAAATCCACTCTTTGCACATAGGTTGATCTTTACTGAACTATGTTGCCAAATTTTATTTCTGTTGTCGTACCTGTGGGTTTTGTGTGTGCGCGTGCGTGTTTTGGGTTTTTTTTTTTCGTTTTCGTTTTTTTAAGGAAACAATTGACAGACAATACCCTCATAACATCGATGACTACTAAGGAAACCGATTTCTTTCGTAGCGAGAGAGAAAAGAACGCTCTGGAAGGCTTGGGAAGACACTAATAATGCCATGCTATTTCAGATGTGGGTGAAGAAGACTCTTGGGGTAGGAGCCAGGCTTTTGAGCTGCGGCGGTGGTCGTGCCTGCTGATGCATGAACGGCAGCAACCTCACCATGCATGCTCGGTCCTCTCCGCCAGCCCTTGGCAGTTCCTGTGTCCCGGTCGCCCGCGCTCGCGGCGGAGGCCAGGGGGAAGAAGCCACGGGCGCTACCCTGGCCCCAACCGGTTTCTTCAGCGGTGGATTTGAAAGGCGTGGGCGTGAGCGCTTTGGGTTGTTGCTGTTGTTGTTTCAATCTCGGAGGCCTTCGCTCCATTTGTGTTTTTAATCCAGGATTTCTGAAATGGAAACCTTTGAGAACACACCCAGTAATAACTATACAGAGAATATACTTTTCTATAAAGCACATGCATATGCTATTGTGTGGAGTTGGTTTCCTCTTTTCGACAGACAGTGTCGTGTTTTTGTGTTGATAGGGAAATTCCAAACGACTTGCACACCTCTACTCCAGAGCTGAAATGTCTTCTTACATAGATGACCTCGCTTCAAATGTTACCTTTACTGATAGGAACTTCTTTCTTGTAGCACTATACCTTGTGGGGAATTTTTCTTTTTTTTGAAGTACACCTGATTTGAGAAGCTGAAGAAAAAAAAAACATTTTTTTTTGAAGCGCTCAACTCTGAGGAGTACAAGTAATGTTTTTTAAAAAATTGCACAAAAGAAAAATGAATGTTGAAATTATTCATTCAGTGTTTTGAGAGATACGGATCTGTTGAAACCATGAGTTTCATACCTTGTTTGTATAAAAAAAAAAAAGAAAAGAAAGGTTGAAAGTTACATGTTTGATTTTTTTTCATTTTTGTATATAGAGATCTGTCATGCCTAAATGATGACATTTGTATGGTGATGGCCTGGAAGAAGGACTACGTCAGAGGCTCTTAAACTGTACCTCAGTTTACTGTTAACTTGACGTTACACGTGACCCTCATTTGGGGAGGGGGACTCCGCCTTCTGCTGTTTGAGAATACTGGTCATTCCTGTGCCCGAAGGACTTCCTGAGTGCCCCTCTTAGTTTAAACCCTTTTTAAAGCCATTGCAACTCCTTTTCCTTCAGAGATGATGTTGGACGTTTTCAGCACTTCCTGTTCCAATAAACCCAAAGAATACAATCCTGAACAGGGAAGTGTTTGTAACAAGGGATCCCAATAACCAGTAAAAGAAAAATTGTAAAGTACTCATTAGGGGACAAAAATCAATGTCCAGCCTTCTCTCCCCTTATACCTCATTTAAATAGGGATGGGGATGGGGTTTAAAAAAAATTTTTTTTTTAATGTACATGCCTCTTTGACTTCAGTTCTGATGATTTTTTCCTTTAATCCTAAGAGGCCAAAAAGATGTGGAGCACTTTCTCAGAAGACTCCTTCTGTCCTCCAAAAATTCCAGTTTGGATACGGGAAGCTGGACAGCTGTGGGGGTACCGACCAGGCCCACCTCCAGTTCCTAAATCCAGAATCTCATCTTTGCCATGATTGTGCAGGGCTGTTCTGGTAGCTGATAAGGTTGGCCAGGGAAGGAGGAGAGAAGGGAGCCCCCACAGCTTCTGTTTTTCCTGTCCCCCGGACTGGCTTACAAATGGTTTGACTGTATTAAAATCAAGTGCATTTGGCCAACAGATAGCCTATCTCTGCAACAAGTCTCTAAGAATCCCCATCACTTCTCTTGTGATCTGAAAGAACTCAAGGCTTCCACTGTATCTACATTGGAGACTTCATCTGCGTCTTCTTTTCCTTCGGGGTGTGTGTGTGTGTGTATGTGTGTGTGTGTGTGTCTGTGTGCTGTCTGGATGGTCAGTGAGCCTGTCTTCTTTTCCATGGCCACTCTGAAGGCCTTCGTTGGACGCGTTGTTTACAGAAATCCTTAGCGAGATAACATACTGCCCTCCAGAGTACCAAGTCTGACTTGACACCTTGCTTAGAGTTGTTGTCTTTGAAAAGCAGTCTCCAAGAAGCTGGGCAGTTAAGTTTCTCTCCAGCTCTGAGATGGACCGCCTACTCTTTATTCTCTGGTCCAGCAGTGGGCTGAATTCTTTAGTCACGGATACTAGGTAACCGTGCACCTTCTTCTCCTTCGGGTCTAGGAAGACCGGCCTGGGAGGGTTTCTGCCTCCCAGCTTGTACTGCTCAGCTGTAAACCCAAATGCCCATATGATAGCAGTGTCGGCCAGAAGGGTTCCCTAGCGTCCCGTCAGTATTGGTAATGGCCTTTGGCTCAAGACAGAGCCCACACTTCTAGCCTGTGGGGTCCCGGCCCCAGGGTCACTTCTAAGGTGGATACCACGAGATGCTTTTGTACTGAGTCAGCACCTCCTCCTGGGCCAAGGGAAAAGAGACACCAGGACTTGGTTTGAGGGCACTTGCAGACCGATGGCCAGTATAAAGGAGAACGGGGAAGGTATGATGTTTTGCACCTTATTGAAAAGAAAAAAAAATTTAAGTGCATACCTAGTTAAGAGCTTTTATTGTGACAGGAGAACTTTTTTCCATATGCGTGCATATTCTCTGTAATTCCAGTGTAAAATATTGTACTTGCACTAGCTTTTTTAAGACAAATATTAAAAAAAGGAAGAATTCATATTCTATTTTCTAATCGTGGTGTGTCTATTTGTAGGATACACTCGAGTCTGTTTATTGAATTTTATGGTCCCTTTCTTTGACGGTGCTTGCAGGTTTTCTAGGTAGAAATTATTTCATTATGATAATAAAACAATGTTTGATTCAAAATTTGAACAAAATTGTTTTAAATAAATTGTCTGTATACCAGTACAAGTTTATTGTTTCAGTATACTCGTACTAATAAAATAACAGTGCCAATTGCAAATGCGTGTCCTTGCCTTGTGTTGGGCGTGAGGGTGAGAATTCAGGAGGATTGCTACACCGTACTTACCCTGGCTCACCTGAGCAGACTTGCTTTGGCAAGAGACTCGGGCCATTGTTTCCTCTACCCATCTTTGTCTTTGGGTCCCCGGGTTGGTGAGGGAAGTGAACTAACACTGAAGATACGTTTCAGACATTCAGTGAAAAACAAAACTACTGCCCAGTTAATTCCAACTTATATAGACAATGGGTTTCTAAGGTTGTATCTTTCCCAGAAGCAAACTGCCCTGTCTCCTCCCGAAGGAGCAGCTTGGTGTCGCTAACTCCAGAACTGGGGGTCTGTGCCCAAGCACTTAACTGCAATGCCACTAGGGCTCCTTGCTTCAAAGAAACAAAAGGCACATTTCCCGGTGTCACTTGCTCGGTTCATGTTGAAGATTCAGATACACACAGTTGGCAACTTTGCACAGCTCATGTGTGAGCTCATGGCATTGTGGATTGTGTGTTGTGCTGCTGAACACGGGTCGGCAGTTCAGAGCCACTAGCTCCCCTGTGGGAGAAAGAGAAGGTTTTCTACTCCCACGAAGCATGACAGTCTTGAAAAACCACAAGGACTGTTCTGCCCCGCCCTCTGGGGTCACTCTGAGTCAGAACGGAACCAGTGGCACTGCGTTTTGAGTTTGAAAGGCTCGTGACAAAATGGACACATTCCCATCAGTTCTGCAGTGACCTGGTTTTCAGTCTAATGGCTGTGTCCCCTGTAGGTCCTGTTTATGAGAAACTCAGGCCTCCCCACCCCTGCACCTCAGAAATCCTATGTGCCTCTCAGCATCTCAGCAAGTTTGTACTGTGCCCAACAGCCTGGGCTGAGCAACTGCCCCAATGAAGTCATTCCTCAAGAGGCCTCCTGGTTTTCAACTTACACATGTGCCCCTCGACTTTGTCCATTATTGCATAGGTGGAAGAGAACCTGCAGCAGTCAATTGTATTTCCACTCCGCCCCACCCAGAATCACTATCTCCTTTCAATATCTCCTTGGGTAGATGTTTGTGGGTCAGCCAGGAGGAACCGAGGAGCCCTGGTGGTACAGCAAGTTAAATGGTGAGCTGCTACTGTCTGGGTTGGTGGTTCAAACCCCGCAGCTGGCCCGAGAGAGAGAGAGAGAGAGAGAGAGAGAGAGAGAGCTGGCTCTCTGTGAGTGTCTGTGTGTGGAAGAGCAGGAACCCAGTCGCCAGCAGGTGAACCTAGAGCCCTGCAGAACACACTGCAGGAGCTGTCTAAAGTGGAGGAAGCCCTTCCATGAAAGATGAGCTGTTTTCTGAGCTCGTCATGGTCCTGACATTTCAGGCGTCCAATGGCCGTGATCACTTCAGCTGGTTTGAGTAGAGAAAGTCTCCAGCAAACATACCGCCATGGGCCAGCCCTTAAATCTGGAGTCCTTGCAGCAGGACGTGGGAGCAGGTCAGGCTGAACAGCGGCCTGCAGCTAAGGCATTCCTGCAAGAGCTGGCATGGGGGTTCCTTCCATAGTCCACCCAGACCTGGAGCGTGGCCCATGGTCAGCAATCTTGGTGTCCCATGTCACACCTGATCTAAGGGCCCTCCAATGCCCACCTACCTCCATGATGGTGGGCAGGACTAGCCAAGGTCAGGGGACGGAGGAGTCTGAGCAGCCCCATTTTCTGTTTCACTTCTGCTTCAAAGTGATCCTGATGCATTTTCAGGCCTGCTGGCAATAACTCAGTCTTTACCTCCCTAACCAAGGAACAAGTCTGAAAGACCCTTATAGCAGCTGGACAGAGCAGAACCTGCATCGGCTGAGATTAGTGCCATCCTGAGGACCACTGTGAAGGCAAGTGTCCACCCCCAGCCTGCCCACGAGTGGCAGGGGCACCCAGCCCGAGCGAGGGGTCACTGATGTCTGGGGACACTATGGCATCAGTGTGCTAGCGGAGTTGACCCCAAGGATGTGCCCGTACTGAAGTCGAATCATTTTTGTGGATTTAAAAAGTGATTTCCTTTCCTCTCATGTTACAATGACTCCCTTGCCCCCCTACCCCCATGGTTGATACTGATGAATTCTAACACACAAGGGCTCTGTGTTTGTCAGAGAACAACTCTGGTCCATAGGTTTTGAGGGCCAGGAGATAGCCAGGCCTTTCTTCTGAGGCATATAATCTAGATCAGCGGTCCTGAAACTATGACCCGCAGGCCACATGCTGCCTGCAGAAGACATTTATCAGGCATATGATCCCGGGCCAGCAGTGAATTTGTTCATAGATTTGTTGTTGTTTTAAACTACAGTCCAGCCCTCCACCAGCCTGAGAGACAATGAACTGGTCCCCTGTTTAAAAAGTTTGAAGACTCCTGATCTAGATGGATTCAAACCTCAAACGTTCCAGTGAGCTGTCAAGTGCACTGCTGAAACAACCCCCACCCCCACCCACAGGGCAGCACCCTCAAACACACCTTCCACCAGAGGGAGAGCGAGAGGCCTCTGCTTCCATCACACAGGCAGCCACACAGCTACACAAGGCAGGGGCCCTTCAGCAGATGCCACATCTCACTCTACATTCAACACCCCCTGGCCGTTATCCGAGTAATGCAGTCATTGGTGTCTCTGAGGGACTTCGGGGTAAAGGGAGTTTGACAACAGGGTTACAGCTCCTGACTCTTAGACGGATTCAGACTAGATGACACACACACACACACACACCGGTGGCAGGGTGGGATTGGCTCTCAGCCAAGGGGGCACAGCTGAGCTCTTTCATGCACCCCCTGTAGACAACCCGACCTCATGGCTTGGCTTCCCATCATCTGAGAGGCTGCCCTCCTTCCCTTGCCTTTGCAAAGAAAGCTTGATGCCGTCTGCTTCATCAGAAGACCCTGGTTTCCCACTGCCATGCAGAAGGCAGGGGGTTGATTTAAGGCCAATGCACTGGACAAGCCAGAACCTGTTATTGGAGGAGGTGACCATATTACTAAGAGACTGAATCATTTTCAGCAGACATTTCCGGCTAAGACAGATGAGAAGAGCTTGGTACTCCATCTCGGGGTGGGGGGGTGGGGGATGAGGGAGTCATGATGATCTGATCACCAATCACGGGCAAGGAACGGAACAGGGCTGAGCAGTGTTTCCTTTCCGTGTGGTGGGGGAAGAAGGGGGCACCAAGCGCCAACCTGATGGCTGCCAACAACACTACCTGCTGCTTCTGCTTGATGCAGGATGGACAGAGATCTGTCGGAGCGTGCTAGGTCTCAAGAAACGCTTATGTTTCTCAACCCCATCAGGAGTTCACGGCTTGACCCAGCATCGGAATGGATGCCTGCAGGATCCCTTCTTCCATGAATTGACAGTGACGTGGGAACCCCCGGTGGTCTTTCCCTTCAGCATGACTATCGCCATGACCAGAGAACTGCTCTAACTCACATGTGAGACCAAGGCCCTTCAGGGGGTCATGGTTCCGGCCATAGTTTAGTTCAGGTCAAACAAGCTAGAGAGTTTTCAAGATACTTTATCACCTCCTTACCAAAAAACAGTCTGGCGAGATGTTGCTGAGTCAGGGAAGCCAAGAGTTGAAAGAGGAAATGGAACAGGAAACCAGACACAGCCCCCTGAAAGCAGCAAGCTGACAAGCCTGGCAGAACCCCAAAGGGGTCCCCAAGAGACTGTTGTAAAGAAAGGGGATGAAGAATGTGTCCCTAAGCCTCTGTGAGCACCGACCGAAACCAGTCCTTGGAGTGCTTCAGCCCAGCCAACTGGTTTAGTTCTTTGCACATAAGCAAAAGTAGGAGGCAAGGGTTCCTGAGAACAACCTGAGCCTAATTCCTACAGGTCTCCTCTTCCTCCCCTCCCCAGGTAGCCTTCATTCTGAACAGGTAGCCCTGGCCCAGAACAGCCTGTGGAAGAAAACCAAGCCAGCTTCTATTGAGTCCTTCAGATTCACAGGGACCTTATGTGTTCCAGAGAGATCTCCACTCCAAGCGGCTTTCATTCAGTGGCACCGGCCACTGGGAGACAGAGTGCCAGGCCTTTCTTCTGAGCTACCACTGGACTTGAACTGCCCTCCTTTCAGTTCACAGTCCAGCCCATATGCCAGTCTGGGAATAGACATCGGAATTCCACCCTATCCCGCCACGGCCAAGTGCCCACAGAGCTCAAAGCCTGCTGAAGGACACTCCCGCACTCAATTCTTACGTAACAGCATTATATTAAAGTGAAACCATTTTTCTTTTTTAAAAATGAAAAAGGAAAGACAGGAGGAAAAGGGGCAAATGTTAGTTTTCACAATGAGGTGATGAGTCGTGGGCAGCTGGGCTCTGACCACCGACCCAGGCAGCGCCCTGCAGCCGGGACCCTACAAGGCACAGGGAGCATCCCCAGGCTCCAGGTGGCAGGCATGGGGAGAGGAGAAGCTTGGCAATGGCAGCTGGTGGGCAGGCGGGCGGGCAGGCAGAGTGGGCCTGGAGCGAGCAGGTGCATGTGGAGACTTGCACACGATTGGGCTGGCACGGCAGCGCCGGGGTTAGCTGAACACGGGGTTGTGCTGCTGGGTCACCCGGATGAACGTGGCCCTCCTGCTGAGCTCTTTGAGTTTGGCGGCGCCCACGTACGTGCAGGTGGACCTCAGGCCCCCGAGGATATCCAGGATCGTGTTCTCCACATCCCCTTTGTAAGGCACTTCCACCGTCTTGCCCTCTGAGGCTCTGGAAGAAAAGGGGAATGGCGGGCGGGGGGAAGAGAGGGTGAGTTCATTGTATCCAATCTCTTCTTTCTTAGGAAGCCAGCTAGCATGAGCCCCAATTTAGCCCCTCTGGCAGGTCTAAGACACTTGAGTAACTGAAGAGTCTATTACCTGACCCAATGGGCACCCCACTTCCACATTCATACCACAAGGCAGGCTGGGGCTGTGCCTACCTGGGGCGGAGTGCTGGTCTTGAGGGCTGGCTGCACAGGGCAATGGAAAGGGCCAGGCTTTGGAAGCCCCCTTGGTAGACTCAGTTTGCAGAGCCAGTGTCACTCTCTCCCCTGGAGGGGGTACCCCACCCCATCCGCAAGCCAGCACCCTGTTTCCAGCAGGGACTGCCTGGAGGTGTGAATGGTAAGCATTCTTGGCTGCTGACCGAAAGGTCTGGGGTGTGTGTCTACCCGGAAAAACCTCAGGAGAAGAAAGGCCTGGTGATCTGTGTATGATGAATTAGCCACAGAGAAGGCGTTCATGGAGTACAGGTCTGTGCAGACACCACGACGGGCCACCGCCAGTCTCTGGTAGCCGGGGAGCTGGCCAGCAGGCTGACAACCGATTGAAGGAAAACAGGAGCTGGGCTGCTGACCGCTGGGAAAAGTGCCCGTCCCCTTGTCCTGTCCCTCTGAGTGCCCTCCCAGGTTAACAACAAAGCCCAGAGGCTCACCTTGATGCCTTCTAGCTCCACACTCAAGAGCAGAGTCTCTTCCAAGGTGACAATCCAGAGAGGAGGAGGACATAAAAATGGACAGGCTATGCCCTGTGTGGTTAGGCGGGAATCTTGCTGATAGCCTCACCACACTACGCACCCTCACCCCACTGTGCCAGTTGCCCTGGGTGTGGTCTGGGTCCAAACTCTGTGGAGTCAGAGTCCAACCAAGGATGTTCTCACCACCTGCAACTAGAGACTCAACAGCGTCTCTCCCATGCACAGCCCACAACCCCAGCTGTGCAATTGCTGCCAACTCCCATCATGCCCTGCGTGGCAGAGCAGGGCTGCATCCAGTGGGGGCACTGTGGTTTTTACCTCTGGCTTATTGAAGGCATCAGGCTCCCGAGTTTATGTTTACCACTATTGTGCGATGTCTGACTCACAGCAATCTTCAAGTGCAGTGGTCCTCAGCCTTCCTCATGCTGTGACCCTTTAATGCAGTTCCTCATGTGGTGGTGACCCCCCCAACCATCAAACGATTTTCACTCCTACTTCATAACTGTCATTTTGCTACTGTTATGAACTGGGCAGCCCCTGTGAAAGGGTTGTTCGATCCCCAAAGGGGTCATGACCCACAGGTTGAGAACCGCTGCTCTAGAAAGAACAAGTCAGACAACCCCGGTAAGTTTCTGAAACTGTAACCCTTTACAACCCTCTTGTTCCCAGGGGTTTCAAACTGCTGACTTTACAGTTCCTGGTGCAACTTCTAGCCATTGTAACTCAAGGCTCATCAGATCCCCAGGTGCTCAAGATGTGTTTCTGGGTTTGGGTGGCAGGAGGAAAGGGAGGATGTAGCCAGGAAGCCTCAGGCTTCTCCCCCAGTGTTGGCGCAGAGCCAACAGGCCAGAGAAAGGCAAGTAGACTACTCAAGGTAGTCAACCCCCCTGCCCCGTCCCCATTGTGTCACACACAGGCGTTAGTGTGCCCCTACTAAGAAGCACAGGGGCGGAAGGGGGTGTGTACACTCCAGACTTGGGCAATGTTGAAGACCCTCAGACAGTTGTTGGGAGAGGTGCACTTGGAGTGAAACGCTGCTGCACCTGCACCATCCTGCCAGTCCTTCTTGATGTTTGAGCCCATTTTTCGCCAGTCCTGTGGCGATTGTCTCCTGGAGGTTCTGTCCTGTCCTGGGGGTTCTTAAAATGTGCAAGTGGGAGATGCAAATGGAAGGTCAAGTTATCTTTCTGTACTCTGGATTTTTAAATTTTAAAAGGGATTAGCAGACACAAACACCCCTGCTGCAGTACACTCCATAATTAAGTAGCTGAAAACACTGCCTGAATTGTCATCTTCAAAAAAAAAGCACGGTGAGCTTAGACTACAAGAGCTGGGTTGGAGACAGAGAGCATGCTGGGGCAGGGGGTATGGCAATTGATTCGGAAACTAGTAGACGGGTAAGTGGGGGGTGGTGGTGGTGGTGGTGAAGGCCTGTCTGGCCTCTGCCTCATGGGCATCAGTCTGGGGCAGTTGTGCAGGTTGCTTCTCCTTCCCCTGTGTGAAGTCAGAGAAGGTCAGATGCTCCTTCCACCACCTTATTTCACCCACCTGCTAACACACACCTTTCCCCTTCACCCCGATCCAGTCACATTTCCATCTCCACCCCAAACGCTTTCGCTTTGCACTTTCTTTTTTTGTTTGTTTGTGGGCATCACTGCTCTCCAGTGGTGGGAGTAGGAGGCCCAGCCCCACTGCTGGAATTGAACCTCCGTCCCAGTGGGCCGCAGTCCCGTGCACAACCACTACGCCACCGGGGCTCAGCCCCGCTTTGCACTTTCTTTTTAGGTCCTCAGACCCTAAATACTAGCTGGATGTAAATGCAGTTCACATTCACTGAATCGATTCTGACGTGTGTGTGTGTGTGTGTGTGTGTGTGTGTGTGTGTGTGTGGTGTCAGAGTAGGACTATGCTCCAGAGAGGTTTCAAATGCCTGAGATGGGGGATTGGGGCCGCAGATCACCAGGTCTTTCTTCCAAGGTGCTTCTGGGCGAACAAGAACTCCCAACCTTTCAGTCAGCAGCTGAGTGCAACACCCATTTACGCTACCCAGGCATGGCATAAGAAGAAGGACTAGTTTGGAAAAGAAACTAGATGCACTGCTAGCCTCTTCCCCCAGGATGCTAATATCATCAGACTCGGTGTTCGTTAAGCCCCCTGCCTCACCAAAGAGGAGCAGGCTGCCTCCCCTCACCTGTACTCTGCCACGCCACCTGCATGTTTCTTCATGGCTGTGTCGGAGCTCATCCCGTAGAAGAGCTTGAGCTTCTGTCCGTTCCTCTCAATCACGTCTCCAGCACACTCAGTGTGGCCTGAGAACATCCCTCCCAGCATGACAAAGTCAGCTCCGGCTCCTATATGTCAAACACAGGGACAAAACAAAACAGCGCTCTGGATCCAGGGACATCAGCTCCGGATCCCCGACGCCCCTCTCCACTGCCTGGGGTGAAAAAAACAAGGCAACCTCTTCCCTGCGACAAAAGGGGTGAAGACTACCCGTTCAGGGAGATGGGTATTCAAAACACACAGAGGGAAGCAAACGGGTTGGTGTCACACACACACAAGTACCATCCAGTCCACTCAAACTCAAGGCAACCCCCACATGGTTCAGAGAATTGCGTTCCTTAAGGTTTCTGTTAGCAAATGAGCCAACTCAGGATCTGTGGAGCACAATTAAGTGGAGAGCAATGAAAAGAGGTCCTTGAGGTATTTCACCTGGCCATTGGAGGTAGACAAAAGGATGGGGGAGAGGGAGGAGGACTTTTCATTGGGTATTTAGCTTATCAGCAAGGACTCCTCTGCAGGGGGCATCCCCTGCCCTGGCCTGGCCTCTGGGTGACCCTGGCACAGCAGAGCCTGCCTACTTGAAAGCAAGTTCTGCACAGCTTTCCTTCCTGGATACTACGGCCAAGGCTGGTCCTGCTGCCACCTGGCCTACCTTAAGGGGAGGTCAGAACAAATGATGTCCCCCAAGAGCACCAAGAAAGGCATGTTTGTCACAGAATGGACCGGAAACTGAACCAGCTGGAGCCCGGGGCACTTCAAGGATGCTTTGAGGTGGTTTCCAATTCCCTTGCCAGTGGGTTCTTCTCTCACCCCTGCATTCTCTCGCTAGTCTCTCTCCTGCACACAGAGCCACTGAGGAGAGGAGGGGAGTTAAGAAAGACGCCAGAGGAGATCTGAGCTGAGTCTGGGGTCTGAACAGAAGTCTGGCTGCCCAGAACCACACCTGGATCTCTCCTCCACCAGGCACCTCCCTGTGGACCAGGCACCGGGATGAAAGCAAGTGTGAATGAGAAGATAAGGCAAGAGGAAATCTCCGTGGGTAGGAAGTAGATGCGGCTCACAAATCAAGAGTGAAGGGTGATGATTGACCGAGCCAGCAAGCGCAGGAGTCCTGAGTTCCCCTGACCCAGTCACCCCAACAACAGAGTGGGTAATCTGGATCCGGCCTTTCAAAAGGGAATTCAGTAAAAAAGGGCGGCCAGTTTTAAGGCATTCTCTACAGGAGCTATTAAATTCTGCTACAGAGAACTCTTTCTTGGTATTCGGGGGAACTCTTTTGGGGTCTTCATACTAGAAGCCAGACTTCCTAAAACAAGATGTTTACCCTAACAAAGAAATAAAGGAAGGGAGGGGAGCAAAGGAGGGGGTAAGAAAAGAAGGAAGCCAGCAAATTGGTCAGCTGGAATTGACAGCAAATGACCCCATTTCAGTGAGGACTGGAGGACCTGACAGCTTCCTCTATCCCCCATAGCATCTCCCCACACCCCACATTTAACAGTCTGGTGCCCCAAAAGTGCTGCGAGCTCCAACAGAACTTAGTAGCCCTGTTTTCCTGCCTGTTAGCTGAAGTCCTGGGCGTGCGGGTGATTTTCCCAAGAAACCCATCTGCGGCCTCGGACCCCCGTCTCCACCACCCGCATCCCGGAACCACTGCGCCGCCAGACGCTGCTGCCGCCCCGTAGGAGAGAGTCTTCTTCCAGCCTGAGAACCTGCAGGCAGGCCCCCTCGAGGGATTTCCCGAGGTGTGCCCGGCCCTCCCTGCTGTTACTACTCATCAGACTGGCACTGTCTCCACGAAGGGGTTCCCTGTGCCTTCTCTCCTCTGGGGCTTGAGTCTCTCCAGGCACTCGGCCAGAAGGGGGGCATTCCGAGCAGTTGGGGCTGAAATCACCGCACCAGAACCGCAGAGAGAAGAACTGCGGATGGTCGCGAGAAGGGATCTCTGCACTCCCCGCCCCTGCCCGCAGGTCTTGGTCCCGCCCCCTCACCCTCGGTCCAACCCCTCAGCTTCGGTCCCGCCTCCTCGCCCTCGGACCCGCCCCCTCGCCCTCGGACCCGCCCCCTGCTCCGGCTCCGCCCCACAGCCTCCGCGCTGCTGCGCAGAAGTCTTGTTTCAAGCCTTCAAGCCGGGTCCTTACCGAAGGCTTTGGCGACATCTCCTGGACACGTGCAGCCTCCGTCCTTCAAAAAGGGAAAGAAGCAAGGCGAGAGAGTCAGCGGGAGTTTAGAGAAGCGGGGCGCCCCCTCCCCGCAACGACTGAGCCGCCCGGAGACTAAGCGCCCCAACACGCCAGCTGTTCTTCAACCCAAACAAACCCCGCGCTCCCGCGTGACTGTGGCTTCCCGGCCATAAATACGGAACTTAACATTATCCCGGCTGTCTTCCCCAGAGGTGAGCTGGTGGCGCGCAGGAATTCCCTCAGGCAAGGACTTTCCTGGCGGCCACCTGCCTGGGTCCTGGAAGGCTGTCACCTCCACTGCCTGCCAGGAGCTGCCGGTTACATAATCCACAACCAGACAGCTAGGGAGGCCGTCCACGTGGCAAGCAGGGAACAAGTTTGCAGCTGCGCATTCATCTGTCACCTTCCCTGCCCTGCCTGCATTAAGGTGAGATTCCATGGAGAGCACGCCTTTGTCTTTGCAGCCGAGTCATCTTTGTTGATTTTTAAGAGGTGCCCTAGTGGCGCGGTGAGTGGGCCACTAACGTCAGGGCGGGCTCAAACCCATGAGCCACTCCATCGGAAAAAGGCTCTTGGTGCTGGAAACCCTGAGGTACAGTTCTGCTCAGTTGTATATGGTCGTAACTGTTTTAAAACCACACATCCGTTCTGGAGCCCCACACACCCCAGATATCTGGGGCTGATTTAACCATGGGGGGAGGGGGCTCTTTCTGAGCAGGTGACCCAGCAAGGCTCATTGTGTCTCTTTAGAAACCTAGACACGGCACCTCGAGTTGCTTTGCATTCCTAGTGACCCCGAAGGAGAGGGCAGAGCTGCCCCCTAGACTTTCCAAGACCATCATCCTTATAAACAGCAGTCACTCTTGTCCCTCAGAGTCTCTGAGTGGGTGGCTTCCCACCACAGCCGAATGCTTAACCTCAAGCTCACTTTCCAAACACAAAAACAAACGGAAGTAAATTCCCGGTGCCGCCCAGCCCATTACGATTCAGAGTGACCCCAAGGAGCACGGCAGAACTGCTCTGTACAGTTTCCAAGGCTGTAAAATCTTTACAGAAACAGGCTGCTCTTCGCTTCTCCCAAGAGTGCAAACCGCTGACCTTCCCATGAACAACTGAACACTGCCTTTATCTACCTGCTTATAAAACTCTGGCTCAAACTCTGTTTGAGTATTTCCGTGCATTTATAATGAAACTATCGGTGTGAAGACTACACTATTTTCTTCTATGAACACTTAACCATCCCCAAACCAAACCCAGTGCCATCCAGTTGATTCTGACTCATAATGATCCCATCTGGATTTCTGAGACTGTACATTTCTCTAGGAACAGACAACCTCATCTTTCACAGAGAGGCTGGAGGGTGTGCAGTGCTCACCGTTCTGTGCATGGCACCACCAGCGCTGCTTCTGTGAATGAACCAACTGCCATTATTTCTCCAATCAGTGTGTTATTCGCACGTGCCTTCCCTCACTCCCAGAGGATCATGGGGCACTGAGAAAAGATGATTTCAAGAGCGAGCTCGATACCTAAGGATCCCTGATGGGTCATCTGAAAGGTGACAGTCTGAACTCACCTAGCAGTTCTGCAGAAGAAAGACCTCACAGTTTGCATCCTTCAAGATTGGAGGCTGGCAAACGCTATGGAAAGTTAGAGTGTCCCATGAAGTGGCTATGAATGAAAACCTTCACTGGAGGGACCTGCACAACAACAGGGTCTGCTTCGATTCTGACCAAAGTCCTGCAGGGCACACAATGATGGTCTCTGCACTGTGATGTCTCTGTGACACTATTTCTGCCACAAAGCTGGACCCTCTCTGCTTTCTCTTTCAGCTGTGTAATCCTGAGAGGCTCTTCTCTGGCCCATTGATTCATGTTAAAGTGCTGACCATCAAAACCAGCTCCCAACACTAGGTTTTCCAACGTATAACCTCAACGAGATTAAACACACTTGTGCTCCCATTAAATAATACCTTCCTTTAAAACAAACAACAAACCATCTCTGCATAATAAGTCTCTGCCTCGAGGGCAGATGAGTATTAAGATGTGAACAGAATAGGTTAACTCCCTGAGCATGTTATATCATTGTGGCCCGGGGGGAGACCCTGTGCTTCTAAGGCCAAGACAATGATTATCCTCTTCCCAGGATGGTCAGGTTGTCCATAGTGGATGCGACTCCAGGAAGAGAAAGGACTCACATTTGCTAGAAAATTGTACATTCCCTTCATCTGCTCCCATTTGGTTCCTGTATGCATTTACAAAGTGGGCAATGCAGACCAGCTAAAGTGTACTGTGCATTTAAACATGAGCAACCCAACGTTCCTGAGGCGTAAGACACAGGCAGCCTGCTCTCCGCTGCCGCGTGTAGGTCATTTCCCAACGCTGTCCATAGCCCTATCCTGGCCCTTACACATAAATATTTAGAGCTGGCCCCAAACTGAAACTCAACTGCCATGGAGTTGATTCTGGTTCATAATGACCCCATCAGACATGGTAGAACTGCCCCTGTGGGTTTTTGAGACTAATTCTCAACAGCAATAGAAAGCCTCATCTTTCTCCAGTGAATCAGCTGGTGGTTTCAAACTGCTGACCGTGAGGTTAGTAGGCCACCTCGTCGTAACCCTCAAACAGCACCAGGACTCCTCTTTAGAGTAGGAAAACAGCTAAAAATAAAACAGCTGAGTAGTCTGTTGTCCTGTGCAAATATTCCAAGCAGTAACTGGTAAGGGTTAGACATAGGCTTTTTCCAAGAGAACTCCTCTAATTTGAGGGGGAAAGTCATGACGGTATGAGAGTGGGAACTTCATTTTGGAACTGCCTCACCCTGTGAGTGCTGGCTCCACCCCTCGCCGGTCGTGTGATGCTGAACAAAGTACTTACCAGGAGAGTTCTGAGAATTCGTGGGAAAATTCCATTATCTTTTCCTACCATCCCCCCCACCACCAATTTTTTGAAGCCCCTCATAAATCCTTTAGGATTTTGTTTCCTAGGCTGTCAGAGGGGAGGAAGAGCTGCTTTGTCAGTTGGTTGCAATATGCATGCATTTTGCCTGGCAGATGGTAAGGGCATAGCGGGTCCTTATGTGGCTCACAAAAAAGCCCTAGTGGTGCTGCAGATTGAGTGCTGGGCTGTAAACCACAAGGTCAGAGGTTCAAACTGTCCAGCCACTTGGTCGGAGAAAGATAGGGCTCTTTGCTACATTGTGCCATCTTCAAAACCCCACAGAGGGTCACGATGAGTTGGAACTAGCTCCATGGTAGAGAATTCGGTTTCAGTAGCACAAATAGCTTATGCTCAGCAGCTACTCTTATGCAGCCAGTAGCACCATGGAAGAAAAGGCCTGGAAATTGGCTTCCCTGAAGATGGCCGGCAAGAAAGCCACATGGAGCTGCTCAGCTCCATACATGGGCTGCCATGAGCTTGCATGAACCCAGTGACGGCCAGCAGCAACAGGCACTGAGAAAATGAGAGTTACTGGTAAAGTTCTCTCTTTTGTATGATGTCTCCAGCAGATGACAAGAAAAAAACCAAACTGGTCACACCTTCATCTTCACACATGCAGGGACTGTCCTGCATGTTCCGGCTCCCTGCCTCCCTGAGACACAAGGAAGCCACAATACATAGAAACTCCATACAGGCAAAGCCTCCGGGGAATTGGCAGTTGCTGACAAACTCATTCTCCTGCAGTGACCTTCCTCCGCATCTTCAACAGCACAGGTGTGCGAATTCAGCAACTGAAGCTTACAACTTGACAGCTGGAAATTGGACAACGTGGCAGAGCCCAGAAGGTCTGATGGATCTCCGGCAGGTTTAGAACATTGGCAAGTGGAAGGAACTCACTCGTCAAATCCTATTAAACAAAGGGTCTGCGGGAGCTACCATGGGTGTTTCAAATCTTAAGGTAGCCAGCTGGTTCGAAGGATGGCGCTAAAGCAAGGATCCAAAGCCTAAGAATGCCTACGAACTTCACTTGCTCTTTTGGCTGTACAAGCCCACCTATCAGTGTTTCCCTGGGAGAATGCTCGCCTTCATTCTCAAGGCCAACAAGCAATGCCAAGATAACGCAACTCCTGCACAGTCACCTCCTGTGTGGCAGTGGGCACCTGTGTGTTGCTATGATAATTAACAACTTTTAATGAAATTTCCAGTCTAACGCAGACTCGCACTGTACTTTGGAAAATCACCCAAGGAAAATGCTGTGGATTACAGCAGTCTAGTCATAGTCTACCATAGATCACAGGGGTGGGAAGAGCTTCATTCCAATGTACAAGGAGTCACCATAGTTGAAGCTGACTCAACACTAGCGAACAACCAGAGCAACACCCTGATCTAGGAAGGCCTCGTTATTAGTGTCAATACAAGAACCTTAGTGCACACAAGTAGCATCAAAAATACTTCGTAGCACCAGCATCCCAGGCTGGGCTGTCAACATCCCCATTGGTAGCAGCAGATGAATCATACCTATGGAAGACTGAGGCAGCCCAAGGTTATCAGACCTCCACAATGGAGTCAGTGGTCTTCAGATTTGAAGGGATGTCAGAAATACCTCACGGTTTGTAGGGACTGATCTCCCGGGCCTTGCCTGCAGAGCTTCTACATTAATAGCTCTAGGGTGGGACCGAAAATGCATTTTGATCCAAGTTCTCAGTTGATGTTTATGCCACTGGCCTATTCCAGGCACTCCACTCAGAGGCCCGCTGGGTAAAGCCATAAGTGAGGTGGTGTATATGACAGGACCTAAGTCCTCTGGCTAATCTCAACAGTTGCCCCTACTCTCCAAATGGACCTATAAACTAAGCAAGTTTGGAGCTTCTAAAAAGATATTAAGTATGGCATCTCATCAATAAATTCACAGTAAAACTGTATTGATTGGACCTCAACTAAACATTGGTTAACTTTTGAACAAGAGGTAGCCTATCATCAAGAATCTTGAAGAAAAAACTCCAAATTGCACTGAAGGCATTAGTGAAATATAATGTAGTAGTAATGAATAATAAAATTAAAGAATTTCTTCAAGTTGTGAAGAAATGTAATTCTTTCTCCTCCTGGCCTACCCCATCCCTGTCAGAAACCTTTGATATGGAAATCTGGGATATGGTAGTCATTAACTTTAAAAAGGACCACAGGGAGGGACAAAGCATACCCATGGAGCCCTGGGTGCTATAGGTGCAGATTAAAACAGTGTTGGAGCCTCTGCAGGTAGAGAGAGCAGAGAAACAAAACCAGTAAAGTAGTGAGAAGCCTCTAAGCTACCCAAACTTAAATCAGGTAAGAAGCAAGCAGAATGAGAATCAGGCAGATGAGATTTTAGGCATAGCAGGGAGAACATAGTCTGAAAAAGGAGACATTAAACTAGAAGAATCTGCCCTGCCACTGCCAAAATATAGCATAGGGAATCAATACAATCAAGCAAGTCAGTGCTGGAGGGAAAGATGAAATTAGATCCAAAGACATGCAAACTTAGAGATTTCACATAGACGGTGAGTTTGGGGAAATGAGAGGTAAAGAGACAAGAAGTAGAAAGGCACCTTTGCTTTCACATGTAGAGAAAAGATGGTTTATCCCCTTAGAGTTATTGACAAACAGCCTGATGAATAGAATGGTGACATGATGCCTTTCCTTTTAAGGTACTGAAAGATCTCAAGCAAGCTGTATCTAACTATGGCTAAGAAACCCCTTTCGTAATTGCCATGATAAGCTATCTAGCAGAGTCTGAGTACTGGATTCCTGCTGACTAGAGAGTATTGACAAGGCCATGCCGTTCTTCTTCAGAATCTTTCCACTATCAACTGTTGTGGAACGAACACGCAGAAGAGGATATAGATGTAGGGATTCATCATCTACAAGGGGATGAGAATTACATTATTGTTGAGTCATAACTACAGTTTATTGAACAGGCATTCACACAGCAACTTGAGGTTGGCCTAAAGGCCTGGGAGAGAAGAATATCATCGGGAAGCAGGTGGCCAAGTTGCAGGGCAGTGAAGCCAGGAAATGATGAGTCTTATATAGATTTTTATATCCAGTTTACAGGATGCTCTCCACAAGAATTTGCCAGACAAAGGGGCTGCAGATAATCTTATTCTTACATTATCATTGAGAACTTGAATATATCATGTCAATCTGTGATAAACGCTTTCAGGGAACAGAGCACACTGTTAGATTATATCAGGATGTACAGAAATGTAGGGACAGATGAATACAGGGCCAACATCATGACAGCTGCTTTGGCAAATTACACCAGACCTAGAGGGAGATGCTTTACTTGTGAAGAGGAGAAACATTTTCAGAGACTGCAAGCAGGTATTACAAAAGAACAGGGCAATTCACAGTGGAAAAGGCCAAGGGAAAGAGCTCAAGATGGGCTCCAAGGAACTTGGACTCTGCTCCCCTGCAATAGAGGTAGACACTGGGGAAAGCAGTGTCATTCCAGGTTTAGCAATAGGGGATATTTACCAGAAAGTAATTCCCAGCCAAAAAAAAAAAAAAAACCGTGTAGCAGGGTGTGCTCCAAGTCCCTTTGAATGGAGCTCAGGTAATAGAGAAAGGAACTTGATCCAAGCCTCGCCCATCAAAGCTCAGAAGGTGAGGCCTCTGCCTAACACAGCAAAAAAAAAAAAAAAAAAAAAAAATCTTTGAATGGCAGCAATCTCAGATATCCCCCAACCTCACAGTGGAAAACCAAACTTACAAATACCCAGCCCTGTTCTACTGCAGAAATTTGATTAACCAAGTATAGGCTCAGAAGCCCTCACAACAATTTGTTAATTCCCCAAAGCAGGAGCCTACAATTGAAAGAACAATATAGTTTTTATCAGCAAGATTTAACCTAAGTACTCAAGGCATTCAAATTGATACTGGAGCTGATCAAAGTGATGAGGAAAAGGTAAAAACTCTAATTACATCAGAAATTATTAAGAGCAATAATTGGGGTCCACTACCTAGAAGAACAATGGGATGTTTCTTAGGAATGTCTAATCTAAATTCTCCAAGTGTTCAAATTGGTGCTGGAATTATTGATCAGGGTTATAAAGGAGAAATTAAGGCAATGATAAAATCTGATATACCATGGTATATAAAGAAGGAGGATCACTTAAGGATCCCCCTTATATTTCTAGAGTCAAAGTCTGCCTATCAGGAAAGAGTACTCGAGAAGCTGACCATCCTATAAATCAAGGGGTTGTTTGAAATCAAGGGGTTGTTTGAAATGCTATGTGAGGAAACACCGGCACCTCAACATGGAATTAGAAATTGGAGGAAAAAGGGTTTTCAAATCTGGATATGGGGTCATTTTCTCAGGGCATTCAGGAAGGCCAAAATCCAGCATGGGGGGAAGGAGAGAGATCAAGACAGAATATTACAAGATTGTAAAATCATACAGTGTAAAAAGTCTGAAGGACTTAATTGAACCTGCAACCATACAGGTAAATTTAGAGGGAAAAAATGTGTTTGGTAAGTTACTTCAAAAACAGCCAGACAAATTTATTAAGGTTTTTTTCAGTCTTTCAGATCATCCTGAGCATGGTAAGAATGCCTTCCAATGAGTTAGCTCTCTCAATTCTCTGATAACTGGGAGCCAATTTTTACATAACAATGAACTCTAGCTAAGTAATTATGCTGGTCCCAAACCAAGCAAGTTAACTGAGATTGCTAGCTGTGCTTTCAAAATCTTCGCTGTTAAAACAGAAGGGGGAGAAGAGTAATCCTACGTGTGACAAATTTCCTTTGGTCATTTTAACTAAAGAATTTTTCTCCTTACTAAAAGCTTGTCACAAAATTAGGGCAGATAAACACATTTTCAGTTCTACGGAGAAAATGGTCCTAAGAAGTCCCAGGAAGATGAGAATTTGTTTAAGACCCAGGCCCATTCATCACCTGGAGAAATGTCCATTCACTTATGATTTTGCAGAATAAAGCTGATGGACTCCCCTAAGAAGGATGTGACCACATTTGGAGAAAGATGAAGGACCCAGAAGAGATGGAGACACCACCCAATATTAACTGTGATTCAACTTCCAGGTTGCTGACACTCTGAAGGGAGAGAGATTTGTTTATGTTTTCACAGGCAAAGAAGAGAGGTGGAGTTTTCTTCAGCCAGCATGGACCAGAACAAAGGGGGGAAGCTGATGCTGTGACCTGACCCTGTCCTGTTACTGAAGTTATCCAAAAAACGTCAAGAAGACCTAGCACATTCCTGAGAATGGCAATCACTGACTGCTGAGATATTTCTTCCATTGCTGTTGCTGTCAAAAGGACACACTGGGACTCTATCATAAAAACATTTTAGAAAATAGTGACTGGACTATTACAACAGATTGTTCTTTTGCTATAAGATCAAGATTTGGGGGGGAGGTGCATCACTGCCCTCTGGTGGTCATGGGAGTTTCCCAGCCTTGCACCTGGAAAGCCGCCATTGGATTTGAACTGCCAAGTCTGTGGGCCGCAGGCCCACACTCAACCACTACGACACCGGGGCTCAGCCCCTAAGATCAAGATTTTGAACTTATCAATTAAGGCTAAAATGTGGCTGGAATGTAACTGATTTTTGTATAACTCCTTACCCATATAATAAGACATTGCATGATTGGGATTTGATTAGAAAGCATTTGTAAGGGTTTATGAGAAACATTTCATTAGATGTTGATCAGCTTAAAAAGATTTTTTTTCTATACATTCAAGGACAGACTTGAGGCATCTCCTGGCTCTGGTATTATTACACAATTGGTGAATGGCATGGAAGGGCTAGATCCATGAGCTTGGGCCCAAAGGATTTCACACAGCTTAAGTTCCAGTCTGATTGTGTTGCTTATCATCATAATTTTGATGCTTACATTCTCATATCACGTCTATAGGAAGGTAAGAGTATGAAGAGAGACCATGTCACCTCTGTAACACTATTAAATCTTAAACGTAATACAGAAGTGGGGGGGGGGGTGATGTGGAATACTAACACCGAGGGGAATACAACTGGGACGTAATCCCTGTCTGGTACAAAGGAAATCTGGAAGACCAACGTTTCATGAGAGGAAGATTGCCACTCTGGTAGTTGGATATGTACTCCAAGTACATTTTCCTGCCAGTCTGTCATTTCCATGTATTCTCCCATTAAAGCTGTGCTACCTTAAAGTAAGCAGCACATGCTTAGTTCTACTTCTCTATAGAAGCTGACATTCCTATTTTCTCTATTTCTTCCTACTGTGGCATCCAACTTCTCTCATACCTTCCCTCAATAACAGATGAGCATGGGAAGACATTATCCTATTCTGGATTCAAAATATTTGCCATAAGCCTGAGTTTTTGGCTTGGCTCTATTATTTTGGTCATTAAATTTGCCTCGATAACTTTCAATGTATAGAGAATAACCATGTCACCCCTGTGGCTCTTTTGAATTTAATTTATAAAACAAAAGGGGGAATTGTGGGAAACAGATTTCTCCCAAGTTGTCTACCCCAAATATATGCCAAACTTAGCTGCTTGCTACACATGGTAAATGACTACATTTGGAGGTCACTGAAAAGTAGATGAGGTTATTCTCCTTAAAGTTTATCAATCATCCAGGGCACTCAAACTGTATAGTCTGTCCCACCCTAAGTAGGACCCGTGCCCTTCTAATAAGGATAGTCATGGCTTGTTTCCCTGAAGGACAGCCCAGGGAGGTCAAGCCCACACAAGGATGGCCAAGGTTAGGCCACCATCATGAATCTAGGGTCCGCCCATCTTGTCACATGTTTGTCCCTCCCTCCCCTTTCTATTACATGCACACTCCTAGCTCATCCCCTTCCTGTCACTCTTAAGCCTAGTGTACATCCCTTTTTGGTGATGTAGATGCCTATTGCATAGTCCCTTCCTCTGACATGTGTGGTTATCTGTAATCTCATCCCCTAAGTAGATATAAGTCTTGGTTAGCCATAAATTGCTCTCTCTCCTGCCCTCTCATCTCCCATCTCCATGTGGACCACCAAGCAGGGCTGAGATGAGCATGTGACCATGAAATGTGTCTGGCTTCATTATTGCAACCTCTCTTTTACCTCTCCTACTTGCTATGACTTTACTATAATCATTACTTATTATTGCTGTACAATTGTGCCATGATGATTTGTTAGGGGTGGGCTTCCCTGACAGAAAACCCAGCTCAGAACAGTGAAAAAGATAAAGAATTGGCTGGAACACATGAAAGAAATGAAATGATATGCAAAAAGCAAGGACCTAGATTCTAGTTTCAGGGATTACTGAAAAATCAGATGATATTAAATAAGGGAGATAGTTACAGTGACCAAATATTGCCACAAGACTCAAATGGGATTAGTGCATCCTTAAAGTAGTTTTCAAAGCCTCTTATAAAGCTTTATCATTAATATTCCTACTGCAGTTATGTCCTAAATCCAGGTCTAGAGATCAAACCTCAATAGACTGAAACACTGAGCTACATCCCCACAGGGATAATGTAATTTCCTTCCTTCAGGTTTAAAGAAGAAGAAGAAAAAAAAATCAACCAGCAATTATATAGTGTGGGTGCCTGGCTTAGCAAGTGTAAAAAGGTCTGAAGGCTTAGCTTAATCTGGTCAATATGAATCAGCATTTTTGTAGGACTACCAGCACTTCTAAATTTGCTTAAACCTGCACATATACACCCCAACACCTCACCCCCATCCCACTTCACATCCAAAGAAGTGGAAGTCAATATTCTGATGTGTGTGTCTGATGACAGTGAAACCTGCCAGGGTCTTTCCTGTGGTAAGAACCTAGAACGATACCACGCATGTCAGAGGAAGCCACTGTGACTCTGAGAGGAAATGTGTAGGAGAGCTGTAATCCCTATCTCTAACTGTGTGAATGGCTGCCATGTGGATAAAGATGGATTAGATGCATGGATACACTGGGGGTGGACTTTAACTTGGCATTCACTCAACCTTTAATCGATGCTTATAACTGATCACTTGTATGTCATTCTTCCAGAAACGTCATATGTGTTGTTTTCAGCACCTCGATCTTTGCCTCTCCTCATCTCCTCCCCCCTCATTGTTCACCCCACCCAAACATAACTTCTAACCGCCATACAGGATGGCTAATGCTCTCACAAAAGTTAATGGTGTCACTGCCATCCAGCCAGTCTTTGGGATCCACAAATTTTCTATTAATGTCAGAAGCAATTTCCCAGCCTTTTCTTCCAAGTCTCTATTAGCTGGAAACTCTCCTGAGACCTGTCTAGCCTCACAGCTGCATGCAAGTATCCTTGATGATGAGTGGGAGCTGTACATGATGAGGGTGTGCTGGCCAGGAATTGAACCTGAGTCTTCAGCATGGAAGGCAGGGAATTCTACCTGTGAGCTACCTTCCCCATTGGCTGTGACCAGTGACTAAACCAATCTTGTTGCTGCTGAGTCAATTTGGATTCATTGGCACCCTATAAGAAATTGGTTTCCAAGGTTGTAATCTTCACAGATACTGACTACTTGCTGTATCATTCCCCCTTGAAGTAAATGAAGGGTTTGAACTTCCAACTTTTAAGTTATCAGGTACTTGAGCACTTTATCCACAGTGTAATCAGGGTTCCCAGTACCAATGACTATACCAAACTCCAAATTCACTGCCATCCAGTCAATTCTGACTCAGAGTAACCATACAGGCAGAGCAGAACTGCCCCTATGGGTTTCCAAGGTTCTTTATAGGAGCAGAAAAAGCTTGTGTTTCTCCTGTGGACTGGCTGGTGAATTCAAATGGTTCACCTTGTGGTTTAGCCCAGTAAATAGCTCTCACACCACCAGGGTTCCTTATCCTAGTGGCTAGATAGGCAAAGAAGCCATAAGGATAGCTGCTCCATCAGTCAAATGGATCTAATTAACATTTATTGAACACTTCAGCAGCAGCAAAGCACACATTCCTCAAAAGCTCACATGGGCCAGTCATCAAGAAAGACCACATCCTGGGCCACCCAAACCACCCTCACAAATATGTAAGAGCAAGGCCATTCAGAGGATGCTCTCATACCACAGTGGGCCCAAAGTAGAAATGAGTAACAGAAAGATGACTGCAGAACCCCAAAGCACTTAGACATCAGACGGCATGCTTCTCTATAAAACATGGCACACAGGGGCCCAGGGAAAAGTCTGAAGAGAAAATTGGAACATGTTTTAGATTAAATGAAAAGGAAACTCCTATTTATGAACATGTGTGGACCACCACAGAAGCACAGTAGAGATGAAAAATGTATCACATCAAATACATGGATTAGAAAAGTGATCACGTGAAATAACAATATTTAATTGATCAAGGATCCATGAGGGTGGGATGGTTAGGGGGCTAGGAGGGAAAATGGGAGCTGATAACAAGGGCCCAAGTAGAAAGAAAATGTTTGGCAAATGTTGATGGCAACCTATGTCCAAGTGTGCTGAATACAATGGAATGATGGTTTGTTCTAAGGTTTGTAAGAGCCCTCCAATAGAATTATTAATAAAAAAAATAAATGTGATCTACAAATCAATCCTTGCAGCTTCTATCTTCAAAAACAAAAGTTACCTGTGACCTCCTGAGAGAATGTGACCCTACTGCCGGTGACCTCTAGATTGGAGCTCGATCACCTGACCCTCTCTGATGCTGGACTCTAGGTTTTTCCTCCTCCACCATCAGTACCACAGATGCTCCTCAGGACTTACATTGGAGTTCTTCTGGGGTCACACCAGACCAATCTCACTCTCACTCTCACATTCTCCTTAGGTCCCCTTAATCAAGCACAAGGCTCCCATAAATCTTGGATTTCCATCTCAAAATCTCAGATACCCAGTGGAGTTCCAGATAGATGCCCCTTGGAGAACCAGCTGCTGTGGACTTGATTCCGATATAGGAAGCTCTCTGCTGGGTGTTAGAGCAGCACAGCATTCCATGGGGTTTCCATTGGTGGTTTTTCAGAAGTGGATCACCAGGCCTTTCTTCTGAGGTGCCTCTGGGCAGAGTGACACTGCTAACCTTTGGTTAACAGCTGAGTACACTAAATGTCCCACCTGTGGACTCCTCCAAAACCCATTGTGGCAGTCACCTAATCTAGTGTCAGTTTGAGGATTCAGAGTGTAGGGGTGGAGTCTAGCCTGTCAATCTGGAGATAGCCCATGAGACCTCTGTTTGGACGTGGCCTCCTGAGAATTCTGGGGAATGTGGCCCTTCCTTCTTAGAGGTGGGAGACACTATCTCTCTCGGTTCACTTCCTTGGAGACTTTTTACTGACAATACTCACTGCCTAGAGACTCAACTGACAAGACTGGCTCCCTGTAAGACTTCCATGAGCAAAAGTCACATGGGCCTACGCTGACACAGGCAGATACCTGGACCTAGAGACACCATGTGGAGACTTCTGTCAGTGCTGAGACGCTTAAACCACCAATGGATCCAAAGACTTTCTACCCACTGGCTTGTGGTCATCCTACATTTGGCATCATTGCATGTGTTTCGTGAGTCTGAAGTGGATTTATAGATTGGTATCAGACCTATGGGCTAATATCAAACTTATAGACTGACCTGGGTTAGGATGTTTTCTTAATGTACAATTATCCTTTGTATAAAACTCTCTCATATACATATGCATGTTTGTGAATTTGTTTCTCTAGTCTACCCGGACTAGATGGCACCCATTGCCATCAATTTAATTCTGATCCATCTCCATCCTATAGGGCAAAAGCAGACTGTTCCCCAAAGTTCCCAAGAGTACAAAGGACGATGATCTCTTCTTTCTTCCCTAGGGTGGCTGGTGGGCTCACGCTGCCCACAATCTGGATTAGTGACCAATCACTTTAACCTCTGTGTCAGCAGGGCTCTTTCAGATGCCCCTCAGGCTTCTCTGAATCAAGGAAGATATTACGGATTCTCTGACTTCCCACCCCAAACCTAACCCTTGGTTCCTTTTCTTTTCTTCACCAGTGGCTGCCCCCTCCTTGGCTCTGCCTCCTCTCTGGCCCACACCTCCCTAAACATCCCATCAGTGTGCCAAGTCCAGTTTCAAGGTCTGTCCGCTCTGCATGACTGTCTGCCCCTCCACCCCACGGCCACATTGGAGTTCCTGCCCATTGTGACTCCCCACCTGGGTGTCTCACAGCCGTTCTGCCCCTTGTCAGTCTTCCACAAAGCAGATGGTTGTTTCTCCTAAGATAGATCACCCATCAGTCATTCTCCTGCTCACCTGTCACTCCTCAGTGCCTCTGTGATAAAGTCACAAGCTCACTTACACATGCTTCCCAGGTTCTTGTCCCCACCTGCGAATCACTCTACCCCACTTCCGGCTCACTCCAGTCCCACCCCACCGTGTCATTCCTGTTTACAAAGCTTCTTTTCTGCCCTTCTTCCACCCTTCACCTGCTGAACGCCTTGCTGTCATTGGATCTCCATATCCTTTATTCCAGGAAGCCTTTCTTGACCATCATTTCCGCTCCCCAAATCTAGGCTTCACGGTCCTCTCCTCTTCCTTGTCTGAAAGCTCCCCAGATTTTCTTCTCATCCTGCTACCTCGTGTTCCAAGAGGACCTGGCTCCCCTACAGAGCAAACCCAAGAGCAAGAGCTACAAACCCAGTGCTCATGCCTTCAAATCCACAGAATGACAGCCAGGTACAATGCCCAGTCCCCAGCGTCTGCCCACGTGCCCCGCCAGGCCCCGCCTGCAGACTCACGGAGATGATGTGGCCCTTCAAGCCGTGGGCAGAGTCAGCACACTCAATCACTGCGCTCAGCTGTGGGTAGCCCACGCCCGTCTTCGTGCGGGTGGTGCACACAGAACCTGGCATGGGAGAAGGAGTAGAACCCCAAGAGTGAGATGGTGGTGAATATGCAGCAAACGGAATAAAAACAGCATCCTTCCTGGTCACCCAAACCTATCCCTATCCCTTAGGGTCGAACTGGCCGAACAGAGGAAAGACATGCTGGGGGAAGAGGAACACTGCTCAGCCAGCTCTGTGACAGTCATGATAACCCACCCTGCCTTCAGGCTCTCCAGAGTCACCCCCATTTGCTGATGTTCAAGATGCAACCTTACCCTCCACCTTCCTGTCACTGACCACAGGGCAACATCTGTCCCTACACTGGCTGGCCTCTCCATTTTTCATTGGCCAGGCAGCAACTCTTATTTTGAGGGACAGCTCAAAAAGGTTCCCTCAGCCCACAGTGTCTTTGCATCACAGTGACTTAGTCTCTCTAAGCCCTACTTCTTCATCTGTGAGGTGAAACTAGAAACAGACCTGGCTGGGGGAATGTGGTCGACTCACAATGTGATGCACCCCTCTAGACACAGGGACCAGGCATTCTGTCGGATGAATATAAGACTTTTCCACAACTCTATCTCCGAAGTATTAAACAAATATTAGAAGCTATTTGTCAGCATTTGGTGGGAGGCCAGAAGCTTAGTGATATTTTCCCTAAAGGTTTCAGGCATCCAGACACCATTGTGTCTCCCACAAAATATAGGGCTGACTCCCTGCTGTTAGAACAATGGGTCACTTCCCCTGAAAGTTTCCGCTAAATCAAATCTCCAGCTCAAGGACAATCAAGGTTGGGCCGCCATCATGAATCTGGGGTCCTCCTTCTTTGTCACAGGAAGACCCCAATACCTCCCCTTCCTATCGAATGTATGCCCCTAGATTGCCCCCTCATTACTGTATAACCTATAGGATAGCCCTTTCCTGTGATGTGTGTCTTTTCCTGTAATTAGGGCCTCACAGTCCCCCCAAAGGTTACATAAATCTTGGTCAAGAATAAACGGGCCTCATTCTTTCTCTCCACTTGGACCATCAAGTGGGGTGAGGTCAGTATGCTACCATAAAATGTGTCAGACTCCATTATTTCTATCTCTCACATTTTCTATGATTTACTATAATCTTTCTTTATTCTCGCTGTACAATTGTGCCTGCTGGAGCCGTGTGGATGTGTTAGAGGCTGGTCCTCTGACAGCGTTCACCGACACCAGCACCACAAGAGAAACTGGTGGCTTCCATGGACTCTGACTCATGCTGACCTCAAATCTGTCAGAGTGGAATTGTGTTCCGAAGGGCTTTCCGGAAGCAGATCACCAGGTCTTGCTTCCGAGCCACCTCTAGGTGGACTCGAACTTCTCACCTTCCAGTTAGCAGCGGAGTGTGTTAACGATTGGCATCACCAAGTGACTCCAGGCATACTAGAAGTCCTCCAGAAGAGAGCTGACACGGGTATTGTTGCTGTGCCTCAATCGTATCCAACTCTCTCATCACTGAACTCAACAGGACAAGGCCTCTCACGCGCTAGCACCTCACAGCTCATCGCCCAACACATGTGCACTAACCACCCAGACCTGCCTTCCTGTCCTTGACTTCTTGCTGACTCCACTGCCCACTCTGGTCCTGGCCGCACCTGTCTGCCCTCTGCAATCCCAATCACACCCTGGCCAGGCTGCACTGGAAAGGTCAACACCTCATTGCCAATTTCCCTCCCTTCACTCCCAGCAAGTGAACAAGCACACCTTGCTTTACAGAGACCGCTCAGCTGAAGCTCCCATGTACCTCCAGGCCGCCACCCCCCCCCCCTCCACCCCTGACAACCTGTCTTCCTCCTCGGCATGCCTGCTCAGTGATGAGGGCTATACCACAGCAGGGTGATCCATGCCATCCAATCACAAATATAAAAAAGGTTAAAGTGGCCAATGTATCCAGATTCTGTCATCATGCAGTAATAGGGGGAAAAATGCTTGACCTCTGCAGCCACTGGCTGCCCTGATCTCCTGCTTTCTCTGTGCTCCACCTGAGCTTCCCCTGATGCATTGACCTTTCCACTTTCCAAAAGTGTCTTCCCACCTAAGGACCTTTGTGCATCCTGTTCCCGCCACCTGGAAGCTCCCCGCTGGACCAGCCCTTCCTCAGTCAACCCTTTCTTATCTTTCAGACTCTCACAGCCATGGGGAAGAGTTCCTTCTTAGCACTCATTTTAAAAAGAGGCATTTAAATTATGATGTGTTCCAGTGGGATGAAGGTCTCTTCTGTCTGATGGACAGTAAGTCCTGAGAGAGCTGAAACGGTGTTTGTTATTGTGTTTCCCAGGCTTAGAAAAGAGCCTGGTGTATAATCAAAACTCAAAAACTCCCTTCCTTTGGAGTCACTTTTCACTCCCCGCAGCCCTAGAGGACAAAGTGGAACTGCCCTGGGGTGGGGGTAATTCCAAAGCTGTAAATCTTTACAGGAGCAGAAAGCCTCATGTTTTTCTCTCGGGGCAGCTGTTGGACTAGAACCAACAACTTTATGGTTAATAATGTCACCAGGGCTACTAGGTGCTTAATCAGGGCAAGACAATTTGCTCCACAAAGATAAATGAGCTAGATCATGAATGAATGAGCCAGACTATATCCGGTGGCAGATATTCTGGTTGCCTTGAGACTCCGGCAAGTTCATGGGTGCTGCCAATGGTTAAATGCCCTGCTACTGATCAAAAAGATGACTGTTCAGATCTGCCCAGAGGCCCCTCAGAAGAAAGACCTGGCAACCTGTTTCCAAAGAATCCCAGCCTGGAAAACACTGTGGCACACACAGTTATACTCAATATACATGAAGTTGACATGAATTGAAATCAACTTGAAGGCAGCCAGTTTCTTTTGCTTGAAATCTGGTGTCAGTGGTGGCAGTGAACATCTCCCCGGCCCACGGCAGGCCTGGGAGGAGCCTCTCGAAGCCTCTGTCTCCTCTCCTGCTCCTCACAGCCACAAATAGAACCACAGCTGCCACAAGTTTCTCTCAGGGGTCACTAGGGATAGGCTCAGACCAGACCCATGATTACCCTCCTCAGGCCTGACTTCAGCATAGAAGCCAGTGAGAAGGCAGGGTCCAGCCATCTCTCCTGCACCCCACTGCAGAACTGAATCCATGTCTTTGTGTTCCAGGAGGCCTCCTTGTCCTCCTCCATGTGTCATTGACATCCGTGGAGTCAACGATTTTCTGTCCTCAGAGGCCTTTCTTTGTCCCAGTGCCCACAATGCACCTGGTCCCAATGCACTGAGGGAGGCAGAGCTAGAGCGTTACAATGTCTGGTTCTGAGTTCCAAGGGCCAGTAGGCATCTCCAGGGCATCCAGCCCAAGACCCTGCACAAGGAGAAGTGGCACTTCCAGACCTTAGGTCAACTACCTTGCTTGGAAAGACTCCAGGAAGATGTTTCCAACAAGATGTGGGCGTGGTCTTGATTAAAAACCCAGGTGGAAAAGGATCATTTCAGCATATCTTTCCTCCCAAACAGAGGAGTAAATGTATGCATTTTTAATATTTTCCCAATGTCCCAAAAAGGAGTCTTTAAAGCACACACAACAGAGCAGGGGCTGTCCCAGCCACTCTGAGGTACACAATTCAAGGATGTTATGCTCCTCGCCACCATGATCATTTCCAAACACTTTACATCACCCCACACAGAAACTCAGTCCCCACAAGCACTATGTCCCCACTGCCTCCTACCTCTGGCCCTTGCTAATGACCAATAAACTTTGGTCTCCACGGATTTACCTAGTGCAGAGAGTTCACGAGTAAGATTGGACAATCTTCTTTTATGTCTGAATCATTTCCCTCGCCATCACACTTCCTGGTTCATCTCTGTCATGGCATATCTCAGAACTTCCATTTTCCTTGAAGGTTGAATAGTATTCCATTGTATGGATAGACTACAGTGTGTTTATCCATTTCATTGGCTAATGGAAGCTTGGGTTGCTTCTACCATTATACTTTTATGAATAGGACATGGGCACAGGGGCAGTACAAGATCTGTTTTGAGTCCCTGTTTTCAAGTCTCGGGAGGTAAATTGCTGGGGTCTTATTTTTAAGCCAGTCCTGGTGTGCAAACACCATGTCCAATGTTGCTACCATAAAGATTTCTGGAAAGCTAAAATAGTGTCTCCAGCCAATGTAGAGGAGTGACTCAGATACCACAGGTACAAAGAAAGTCCCATTACTCTCTTCAGTCACATCTGGTTGGTGGTGGGGGTAATGAGAGTGACAGGGGAAGGACTATGTCTTGAGGTGGTCATGTACTTGGTGTTAATTTCATGATTAGGAGTGTAGGGATGGAGTCTAGCCTGTTAATCTGGAGATAACTATGAGACCTCTGTGTGGGTACGGCTTTCTCTGAGAATTCTGGGAAATCTTGAGGTATTTCCCCTGAGGAGGTGAGAGACTATAGACTCGGTTCCTTGAAGACGCTCTACTGACAAGATAATATGGCAGCATAGACCCCAAATCCTAGGAACTAGAGGAGCCAGAGGAGAAGCCACACAGGATTGCCCTGATGGAACCAGACTTCTGAAGCCAGAAAAGCCACAGAGAGATCCCTGCCAGCGCTGAGATGCTTCTACCACCAATGGATAGTGCTAGTGGATGGACCCTGAACCCTGGAAACGAGGACCCATGGGGAGACCCCTGCCAGCACTGGGATGCTTCTATTGCTGCTGGATACTCAAGCCTCTGCACCCACTGCCCTGTGATTGTTCTCGTGTCCTAGTCTGTCAATCTGGAGATAGCCAATGAGACCTCTGTATGGGCATGGCCTTCTCCTGAGAATTCTGGGAAATGAACTTTCTTCTTGGAGGTGGAGACACTGTCTCTCTCAGTTCACTTCCTTGGATACGTTCTACTGACAACACTTGCTGCCTGAGAGACTCCACTGACAGGGCTGGGTCCCTGCGAGACGTCCCTGAGGAGAAGGAAGACACATGGAGCTACCCTAGTGCACAGAGTCACATAGATGCAACCAGACCTCTGAAGCCTGAGAAGCCACAAAAAGACCCCTGCCAGTGATGAGGTATACAAGTTTCCTCTAGTTCCTGAGGTCTCCCTACCCCCCAACCATCATGATCCCAACTCTACCTTGCACATCCGGATGGACTGGAGAAGGTACACTAGTGGAGAGGGGGGCTGGAGATATGGGGAAATCAGGATGGATGAGCCCCCTCGGGCTGGTGGTTAGATTGGAGCTACCGGAGGGGTGGAGAGAAGATGGGATAGAGATGGAACCAGCTGCAAGGATCCACATATGACCTATCTGGAGGACGGGCATGGGGGAGTGGGCTGAGGGATGTGTCGGGCGGGTAACATATAACAGAATAATAATAATTTATAAAGTATTGGGGGTTGATGGGGGAGAGAGAGCAGGGGAACAGGGGAGGGGTTGGAGGAACCGACACCAGGGGCTGGAGGAAAGGGCGGATGGTTGGAGAATGGTGACGGCAGCGGACGTGCAAGGGTTCTTGTCACAGTATGATTATTTATGTATTGGAAAAATGATGTATGAGCCCCTAATAAAATGATTTTTAATTAATAAAAATTAAAAAAAATTAAAAACTTGTTAAAAAATAAAAGGCCCCTGCTAATGCTGAGTTGCTTACAACTCCAGTAGATCCAAAGACTTTCTACTCACTGGCTTGTGAGTATTCTGCATTTGGCATCATTGTATGTGTTTCATGAGTGTGAAGAGGACTTCACAGCTTGGCATCAGACATATGGACTAATATCGGACTTATGCCATTGGACTAGATTTGGTTGAGATGTTTTCTTAATGTATAGTTGCTTTAGTGTAAAAAACTTTCTTATACACATATACATGTTTATGAATTTGTTTCTCTAGTCTACCTGGACTAACACAGGATAGTAGAATTGTTTTAAGTAATGTTAAACCATGTTGTAATTGAGTTAGCGGGGCTTCTTCCTGTCTGTATCACCAATGTCAGCTTTTTGTTCATAAGGGGTATGCAAGGAAGACCTGAAACCCAGACAATGGCAGACTCTTTTGGAGCTGTCACTGAGGAAGGAGAAAGCCCCATAACCCCAAGAGAAAAGTGACACCACCTAAGAGGTTGCACTGGGATGTTTACTGCAGAGTCAGTGGTTCGAACCCATCAGCTGCTCTGCCTGAGAAAAGAAGCCCCAGGGAGCAGTTCTGCTCTGTCCTGTGCAGCGTCACTATGGGTAAACACTGGCTTTGGCTGTCTTTTCTATTTCGTGGTTGTGATCATTGTTAGTATGAAGATGAAAACTTTAGCTCTTCCCTCCACTCACGATTCCCAATAGGTCATCCTGGAAGAGATTCCTGAGAGAGGAGATGGGGGCAAAAAATCTGTGACTGGTTTATCCTGGGGGTAGCCCAGACTTAGCGGCTTTCAGAAGTGGCCTCACGGCTGCAAGCCAATCCGCAAGTTCCCAACCCCTCCAACATCGACAACCCCTTCAGCCATTCATGTCCTGTAACTGTTCCCAGGGGTTTTATTTAGTTTTGTTCTCATGTTATTGTGATTTGGGTGAAAGTGTGCAGAGCAAACTGGTTTCGTTCAACCATTCAGAGATGCTTTGTTTTGTGGCCTTGGCTACAGTCAGTCCCCACAATGGATCAGCACTCAGCCCCATCCCTTCCTGGGTTCCAGGTGACCGTCTCTCCTTAGCCTTTCCTCTGTGCGTTTCCCAGGCTGTCATCTTTAAGTCACATCTGTCTTCCGAGGAATGGCTGGCTGGAGAGTCAAAAGACTGTCTTTGCGGTTACAGTCCAAGTGAAACCCACCAGGACAACACTGAGGCTTCTCCTTCAAGGTACATGAGGTCCTCAGTGACATCTGCATTCTCTTCTTACAGCTGAATGTCCTGAACCGAGACTTCACATGCTACCCACACCCACACTCATTTAGAAACTTAGAAGGCTCACCAGAAAGAAACTCAATGAAATTTCAAATTGCAAGCTTCTTCCGGAAGCTCAGTGATGTTTCCAGAAGAAATGCAGTTCGACTGTATGGTTCATATGTTTCTCCCCATCTCTAGTCTCCTCATATCCAGGCCCCACAATGTCTTCTGTTGTGTGCCCCCAAAGCCTTACCTGGCCCAACTCCCACTTTGATTATATCTGCTCCAGAAAGGATAAGCTCTTCCACCATCTCGCCTGTCACCACGTTTCCTGCCTGTGACAAAGAGAATGCAGCTTACAATCACAAGAATGAGTGAAAGATGTCACATCTGAACAGGATAGGCATATACTTCCTGGAGCCACCAGCTAGCCTGCGAGACTGGAAAATTGAGATAAACTCTGGGCACATTCCCCACGTCTATTTTAGGTCTGACAAGAGTGAACCAGGGCATGCTGGTTCTTTCTCTACTGAATGCTGCTGGCCTCCTTGGGTGCCTCTGCAGGGATCACAGTAACTCTATGTGACAGATTAGCACTGCCCCATAGGGCATCAACATCAAACTGACTGCCACCTTGCCTATAATCTTTACAGGATCTGACCATCCAAGGCTTCCCTCATGGAGTTGCTGGGTGGCTGACAAAGGCCAACCAACCTCTCAAATAAGTGAGTCAGGGGACACCAAAAAATAAAAGAGCCAACCTTTCGAAAGTTGCACCACTTTGATTCCTGCAGGTTACTTTTAAGAGCCATTCCTAGGTGAGCAAGAGTATGAGAAGGTACCCAAACCACACACCTGCAGCCATGAAGGCAATTCCAGCACACGGCAACCCCGTGTTACAGAGGGCATCTCTCCACAGTTTTCCCGGTTGTGATCTTGGCACATGGATACCCGAGTCTCTCTCCCACAGGACTGTTGAGTGCATTCACAGGGACTGCCTTTCGGTAATCATTTGTGTTCTCCAGGGGTCCCTCTCAGAAGGTTCCACACCCATACCAAATTCACTGCCATCAAGTCGTGTGTGACTCAGTGATACTATAGACTGCTTCAGTGGACTTCTGTGGATGTCAATTTTTGAGGAGCAGCAAGTTTCATGGTTCTCCTGAGAAGCAGCTGAGAGCTTCAAACTGCTGACCTTGCAGTTCGTGTCCTCATGTGCAACCTACAAGGCCTTCAGGGCTCCTATTCTACCTTTGGGCTGTGGTGACGTGCAGTGCCATGAACAGTGATGCTCTCTGTTACAGAGTCTCTGCATTCAAGTCTTTTGGATGGACAGAGAGGAGGTGAGGAGTGTGGACCTCCCTCCCAGTGAAAAATCCCCCTAGAATTTACAGTTGACCCTTGAACCATACAGACTGATTCTTTGGTGAGCACCTTGCATGGAGATCACCCATGCCACCCCAGCATTGCAATGCTGGAACACAGTGCAGTAGCCACAGGGGAAGGTGCATAGGCAGGCCTGTGCAGTTCAAAGCCTGTGCTGCTCATGGGGGCCGCTGTACATCTTGGAGTGGATGTGGTGGGTCATCCAGAAGATCTAGTTTTAGTTTCTTGGGGAAGAACCACAGTGTCTTCCATGCAGGCAGTACCATTTTGTGCTCCCACCAGCAACCGGGCAAAGCTTCCCTTTCTCCACCTCCTCTTCTACAGGATCTACTGTATTTTGCTTGCTTTTTCCATTTTAACCAATCCCAGTGGGAGCTAAGTGATGGTTTTCATGTGCATCATCTCTCTGGTGACTATTTGAATGTCCCCTGGGTGAACTGTCTATGCAAGTCTTTTGCCTATTTTAGGACAGGGGGGAATGTATCTTCTTGTAAGTTGTTGAAGTTTTATATATATTATTTATAGATTCCTGTCAGATATGCAATCTCCAATGGTATTCATCCCACCAGCAGTTTGTCTTTTCATTCTTTTGGAAAAATCTTTTTGATGAACAAAAGTTCTTAGTTTTTATGAGTTTAGAAGCAACATTGAATGATCTGATAGGACTCTTTTAGCAAGAGGGTCATTACCAGTCAGAACTGGCTTGATGGCAGTGAGCTCGAGGGCCAGAGTCTGTGTGACTCCAACCAAGCCACCTTTTCCTGATGAAACTGAGTGAGAGAAGGTAGAGAAGACACTGATAGGATTCAGCTGGGACCAACAAGGGTAATTGAAATGATTATCTTGCTGGGGGGAGGGGGGATGAGCCAATTCAGATGCAGGGAGGGTGATCTCATTATGAGCAAGAGAGAAGAGCCCACAGTGGGACCAGTCCTTTGGACCCTGAGATTGCTGCATACTGGACCAGGAGACATTGTTGGCACTAGAGAAGTGACAGAAGAGATGAACTAAGAACCAGAGGATAAGTCAGAGTGGTGAACTCCCCAAGCCACACATCTAGTAAAACTGGTGCCTTCGGGCAGGAGAGGAGGCTGGCTTGTGGTGTGGGGTACTTCTAGGCACTTAACTAGGGTAACTAGATTTGTATGAAGCTAGAACTGAGTGCCTTTGGTTAAGACTTATGACAGAGTGGCATGTCCTTTGGGAGTTTCTTGGCAGCACTAAATGAGCTGTGTAATATTGCACCAGAAGGGCAGAGACCAACAGGAAGCCCAGAGAGAGGCCTGCTTATGGATCTGGCTTAGAAGAAGCAGTCTTATCAGCATAGCCGTGCCCTTTATATCTTGCTAACTTCCTTGATAAACTCCATCAACATGGCTATTGTCTGTGAGCTCTGTGTGGCTACTGTCATGAACTATCAAACCCAGCTAAAAAGTAAAGCGTGTCAAGTGAGGGTTAACCTGGTGGGAGATTCTGTAAGGTGGGGAATGTTTAACCTCAGCTTCAGAGGAATCTGCCTCGGGTGACCCAGATTCCATTGTTGAGAGCTAGGATCACAGTGCTGCGTCTCTTTGTTCCGCTAAGAAGTTTATGGTTTTAGTTTACACATTTAAGACTTTAAACCATTTTAAATTTGCTTATGTGCACAGTGCAAGGTAAGGATCTTCTTTTGTTTTTTTCTGAACATAGCAACCAATTTTTTTTAGCACTATTTATTGAAGAGACTCTTCCCTCCCCATCAAATGGACTTAGTATCCTTGTCAGAACTCGGTTGACTACAGATGTATGACTTTATTTCTAGACTCTCCCTTCTATTCCATTGGTCTGTCTATTATTATGCCAGCAGTAGGTTGGTTTGATTACTATAGCTGTACAGTATATTTTACAATCAGGTGTCTTCTTGCCATTTTATATAAAGTTGAGAATTGGTTTCTCTATTTCTGTAAAGGAGAGTGTTGGAATTTTGAATCTGTATATCACTTTGGGTAGTATTGACATTTTCATAATATGAAGTCTTCCAATCTATAAACACCTTGGTAGCAATATAATCTGGTGTCAATTTGGAATTTGAGAGGATTAAAAGTGAATGGGGTGGAGTCTAGACTGTCAATCAGATCATAACCAATGGAGTCTAGACTGTCAATCAGATCATAACCAATGAGGCCTCTGTGTGGGCATGGCCTTCTCCTAAGAATTCTGGCAACTCCTGTACTTTTACTTTTTCCTCCTTGGATACAGGAGACATTCTCTCCTCCTCCTCACTCCCTTGGAAATATTCTATTGACAAGACATGGGCTGACTCTCTGAGAAACATCCTTGAGGAGAAGCCACATGGACCTACCAGAACCATGAACCTGGAGAAGCCACATAGAGAACCCTGCCAGAGCTGAGATGCTTACGATGCCACTGGATCCAAAGACCTTATACCTACTGGTCTGTGATCATCCTGCATTTGGCATCATTGCATTTGTTTTGTGATTCTGAAGATGACTTTATAGATTGATAGAGGACATATGGGCTAATATCGGACTTATGGGCTTGGACTGGACTGGGTTGGGATGCTTTATTAATGTACAGCTACCCTTTGTGTAAAATTCTCTCTTATATACATTTATTTGTTTCTGAATTTTTTTCTCTAGTCTACCCATAGTAATACAAACACAGCTCATCTTTCAATGTGTTTAAGTCTTCTTCACTCTTTTTCAAGAGTGCTTGTGTTTTATAGGTTTCATTATACTTCATGTACCTGCTCAGATTTATACTTAGGTATTTTATTCTCTTGGATGCTATTTTAAATAGTCCCCCCCCCAACTAGTTTCCTTTTCAGATTTTTCATTGTTGGTGTATAGAAACTCAACTGATTTTTGTTTGTTGCTAGGTCAGGGTTGTTGGTTTTTTAAAAACACTTCAGCAATGGTAATACAAAATTTTAAGAGCCAAAAATATCTAAAATAAGCAATGTTAAGCTCTCACAGCTGGTGATTTTTAAAAAATCATTGGGCATACATGCTTCACACTTTGCAAAGCTGCTATAGAACCCCAGGGGTCCAGGATTTGATAACTACTGCTCATTGCACAGCTGGGGACCTGCCTAGTCTCCCATCTGATGGGCACTGGTTTCCATTTAGACACGAAGGGACATATTGCACTGAAATGTACTAAAATGTTTCATAAAACACAGAACTTTGGCTCCAAGCATAAACATAAGGCAGGAAGTATGAATTATGCAAACCAAAGAGATGCATCTGGGTTGGAAAGAGTTCTTTCACTGCAGGAACATCAGAGAGCAAAACCAGCCCTTTTTATTAAGACTCACTACCCTGTGGATTCTTCAGCTGGTACAAAGGATGCCTGGCAGGGTGCCCTGACTGACTTTCCTTAACTGTGCAAGGGCATGTTTTGGATAATGCACTCATATTCATTGTTGTCTCAAAACACAAGTGCCCCTTGCCCCGCCCCCCGCCCTAAATTGATTGCTAGAGGGAATTTTTCCTTTCTGATCTAGACAGAATGACTTTTACGATCTTAAAAAAGAACCTTGGGAGAAGGTAATAAGAAGAGCTAAAAACTAGTTTAATCAGAAAGCAATATTTAACTAACGATAGTGACAACCCGGGCCAAGACGAGTCCACATGAAAGTAGGATCTAGGATGAAAGAGTCATTGCAAATCAATGTGGAAAGGAACAATGTTTGAATGCATAGTCCTGAGAAGAATCTTTTGGAAACAAAAATACAGATTCTCATTCATACTTTTCACTAGAATAAGCTCCAAACGAATTGAAGAGTTAAAGTGAAACAGCTGCAGCGCCCTCCCTGCCCACCCCAATTCAGAAGAAAGCATGGAAAATGGCCATAAAGATAAAAGCAAGAAAGCAGGTATCTTATCTACATACTTCATGTATGCTTGAGCACATTTACACACATTCAACAAAATCAACTTTGTCACTCTGGGATTAGATCGAGTTAAATTTAAACGTTGGCAATAATTAATAGAACTAGTGTAGCTCAAAGTAATATGGTGTGTCCAGAGAACTGGAGCATGAACAACATCAAAGAGACAAGGACACAAATTGTCCCAAAGAGGTCAGGGACCACATGATCTCAGCCTTCACCACTCTTGAGAACTGGTTGGTGCCTGGCTGTCACAGCTGACTTTTCTTGAAATGCTAGGTCACATTAAAAGAATAGGATAGAACAGGAGAAAAAAAGTGGAACAAAACTCAATCATAAAAACATACCAGATTTACTGGCTGGATCAAGACAGAAGATAGCCTCAAAACTGTGGCCCTTACTCACCCTTCTGAACTGAAAATGAACCTGCCTCTATGACACCATTGTCAGGCCAACAATATAAGGGCACACACTCCTCAGAGTAACCACAGTGGAAACTCAAAGGAAAACATTTGCCCAAGAAGCAAGTTCAGAAGAGTCAGGAACCATGAAATCAGGACGTTGGGCGGAAGGAGATCAGTGATAATACATACTTCTGGGGACTGTAGTCAATGAGGTGAAACAAACATGAATGAACTATTAAATGGAAAACTGATCTGCTCAGTAAAACTTTAACCCAATTTATAATCAAAAGTTTTAATGTTGCTCTTAAAAGTAAGCATCAGGGCTGAGCCCTGGTGGCCTAGTGGTTGTGTGCGGGACTGCAATCCACAGGGTTGACAGTTCAAATCCAGCAGCAGCTTTCCAGGAGCAAGGATGGGCTTCATACTCCCACCAGGGCAGTGATGCCACACACAAAAACGTTAGCATCAGGAAAGATTTATATGTATATACACATACATACATACATACATACATATGTAAAATATTTTCCATGATGATGAAGGGTTATAAACTTTAACATAATAATACCCTGCAAATCTACAGGGAGAATCTAGTACCTCAAAAAACAACTGTCAAAGAATAGGAACAAGATAATCCAGAAAATGGAAGTAGACAATAAAAATGGGCATAGTGTTCAACCTCACGATCAATGCAAGTTAAAGTGCTTCTTTTCACTTAGCAAAGTATAAAAATTGTCAGCCCTAAATACTAAAGAGAGTATCAGAGGGGGTCTCTCTTTAGTCCCCTTTTAATCATTCCTACTTTCAAAAACATCTCTCTCTCCCTACTGGTTGAATGTCTGTTTTGTCTAGTTTCCCTGGAAAGCAATTTGTGAGTTTATCAAGAAAAAAAAAAAGGAAAAATATGGGTGTCCATTGTTACAATAATTCTTTTTTTGGGGGGGGGCAATCACTGCTCTCTGGTGGTGGGAGTAGGAGACCCAGCCCCACTGCTGGAATTGAACCTCCATCCCAGTGGGCCGCAGTCCCGTGCACAACCACTACGCCACCAGGGCTCAGCCCCCACAATAGTTCTTTTTTTTTGGTATCATTTTATTGGGGACTCATACAACTCTTTCACAATCCATCCATCCATTGTATGCCAAGCACATTTGTACATTTGTTGCTATCATCATTCTCAAAACGTTTGCTTTCTACTTAAGCCCTTGATATTAGCTCCTCATATTTCCCCTCCCTCCCCACTCCTTCCTCATGAACCCTTGCTAATTTATAAATTATTATTAATGTGTCATTTCGTACACTGTCCGATGTCTCCCTTCACCCACTTCTATGTTGTCTGTACCCCAGGGAAGAAGTCATATGTAGATCCTTATAATCGATTCCCCCCGATTATACCCTACCTTTATACCCCCTCTTATACCCTACCTTCCATTTACCCTCCTGGTATCGCCACTCTCACCACCGGTCCTGAGAGGTTCATCTGTCCTGGATTCCCCATGTTTCCAGCTCCTATGCATACCAGTGAACATCCCCTGGTCTAGCTGGGTTTGTAAGGTGGATTGGACCATGATAGTGGGCAGGAGGAAGCATTAAAGATCTAGAGGAAATTTGCATATTTCATCATTGCTATTATGTACCCTGAATGGCTCAATGTCCCTTCCATAAAGGGACATTGCTTCACCTATGGATGGGCTCTGGGTCCCCAATTTGTACTGCCCCTCATTTATAATGATATAATTTTTAGTTCTTTGATGCCTGATGCCTGATCCCTTCGACATCTCATGGTCCCACAGGCTGGTTCCAGCAATTCTTTCATGACTCCTTTCCAAATAAATAATCCGAGATCTGGGCAAAGGTTTATGTGCCCAGATGGACAGCTTTTAACAGTGTAGCGCCATAAATACTTTCTCCAAAAGGAGAGTGGTTACACATATAGACCCATGGCCACGGAGTCAATGAGGACTCGCAGCTGGTGCAGGACTTCAGGGGTTGTAGGAGCTTCATAGGAGCAGACTCCCGCTTTGAACCACCAGCCTTGAGCGTAGCAACCCAGTGCTGACCCATCAGCTCCATCAAGGCTCCTGACAATTAAATGATCATATATATATATATATATATATATATATATATATACACACTTGAATCTTGTTTAATGCTGAAGAACATGTTTAAATGCTTTTAGGGTGAAGTGACCAGATGTCCTGCTTTTAAAGAAATTCCCCCTCATCTCGCAGTATTTTTTTAAAGTCCTGATTTTTGGAAAGAATGCATGACAAGCTAGGGAACGGCGGGACAATGGGAAAGGAATATACCCCCTCTACTACATTCCCTCTTGCCCCCCACCGTCAATGGTGTCCCGCTTTACCAATGTTAAAATCTAGTCACTTTATTTTAGGGCAGTATTAAAGGAAGAGAGGAAAAACAAAGCCACAATTAAAATTTTGTAAAAAGTGTCTGTGGAAAAATGTATATGAATGTGTTAAAAATGTTCCACGGAGGTCGGGGTAGGGGGAGCCAATCTGATTTTGATGGATCTTCTTTGCACATTTCTGGATTTTATCATTTGTACTATGAACCTACATGACTTTTTTTTTTCTTTCCTGCCATAAAAATATGTGAGACTGGACATTTGCCAACTGGACAACGTTTACATGTGCAACTCGGTGAGTCTTCATGGTGTGCTTGGAGACCACAATTCCATCGCCAAATCACTCCCCACCAGCAACAGACACTCCCCCCTCTCCTCCCTTGCCCGGGCACGATTTTATCATGTAATGTGGGGTTTGGGAGCCGGTTGGTTTGTTAAGTGCAACCTCAACTCAGAATGTAACAGGAACCCAAGAAAGTAGAGCCCAAATGCTGATCTCTCTCCCATGTCAACTGGCAACACTAGACCTGGAGAAGCCACACACTAAGCTCGCTGCACAATTTCATTTCCGATGTGGATTCCCACCCCCACTTCCACCCCACAGAAGCTGGTGTTGCCAAGGAATCGCTTTATTTCTCTTGGCAGTGGAAGGCCTGCTCTCAAGGAGAAAAGGACCAACTGCAGGCAGCTCGGGAAGGTGCTTGAATATACCGGAGTCGATTTCTAGAAGCTCAAAGGGAGAAGTAAAGCATGAGAAAGTGACAGAATTTAAGCGCCGCGAGGTCTACACCCAAGGGTCTATGGCCCCGCCCAGCTCCCTGTGTGACTGTGAAGGGGCCGAGGCCACTGCGTGCTGTGGAAAAACCCCAGAGGGGCCTGGAAGTGACTCAGGGATGAGGTACAGTCCAACAAGAATGCTGGGTACTGCATGGGAGAGCCCGGTAAGTTTCCACACTCTCGTGAGCCAAACAGGGTACATACGTTTGGAACCAAGAAAGTCAAAATAAAAGGGAAAAAAGCAGTTTGTGTTTGTGTTTCTTAAAATCAGAAGTAAATAAAACTGACAAGGATCTCGGTGTGTTCTCATGAACTCAGAGCCAACCCACTGAACCTGGGATATGCTATCATGGGGACCAGGAGGGAGTTGTCGGAGGCGATTAAGGAAGGAGTCTGCTTTATCTTGGAAGAAAACACCTCCTGTGTGGGATAAAGACAAGCTTGTCCGAACGTGGCCTCTCACAGGAGAACACCAGGTCACGTTCAATCTGGAGGCAGGCCTCAGACAGCGTGATAAAAGGCCAGGGAGCCTCTGGGCAGTTCACTCAGAGAATGTCCCCCTGACTTCAATTTCCAGCCACTACACCTCATACACAGCCACTCCCCCATACACAGGATGTGTTAGGATGTTGAGCAAGTTTCAGCGGAGGCAAACAATGAATTCCAGGTGGAGGTAGAGTAGGAAGAAAGGCCTGGTGATCTGCTTCTGAAAAGCAGCCAATGAAAGTCCCAGAGAGCACAAGGACCTTGGGGAAGGCTCTGGCCAGGGCAGGAGGGCATTCTGTCTGTTGTGCGTGCGGTGGTCAGGCATCACAGCTCACAACATACAGTGACAGAAACATCCCTCTCCCTAGCTGTTTCTACAGTGTGGCAGTCATGTACTTTGCTGTCTGTTTCATGACTGTCAGTGTAGGGATGGAGTCTAGCCTGTCAATCTGGAGATAGCCAATGAGACCTCTGTGTGGGCATAGCTTTCTCCTGAGAATTCTGGGAAGTCTTGTGGTATTTCCCAATTGAAGGAGAGGGAGAGACTTGACTCAGTCTCTTCGAGACAGTCTACAAGACAACATGACAACATGATATAGACCCTGAGTCCTGGAGACTAGAGAAGCCAGAGGAGAAGCCACATGGACTTACCCTGGTGGAACCAAACCTCTGGGGCCAGAGAAGTCACATGGAGACTCCTGCCAGTGCTGAGAAGCTTGAAAAGCCCAAAAGAGGCCCCTGTCAGTGCTGAGATGTTTCTACCTCCACTGAATACACAAGACTCTGCACCCACTGGCCTGTGATTGTCCTGGCATCATTGCATGTGTTTCATGAGTCTGAAGGGAACTAATGGATTGGTATCAGACATATGGGCTAATATTGGACTTAAGGACTTGGGCTGGACTGTGTTGGAATGCTTTCTCAATATCCCATTCCTCTTGTATATAAACCTCTCCCTTATATACATATGCATGTTTGTGAATTTGTTTCTCTAGTGTACACAGACTAACACATACAGGAAACACAGAGTGACTGCCAATGTCCAGGCAAAAGCACCTGTCCTGGCACATTTAGTTGACAGTGTGACTCTCGGGGTCAAGCAGCCTCTCACTCTCTGGGGCCACTCTCTGCCCTCCAGCCCAGGTCTCATCCAGACCACCTCCAGAAAAGGGAAGAGGAACGGAAAACCCCTCCAGGATGCAGCCCGAGAGATGGGCATAATTAGGAGAGGAATCTCTGCAGACCCTCACTGGGCAGCCCAGGCCCCATGCTGCAGACAACATTGCTGCAGAGTGTTTGACTCCCTGGGGTGAGCTCTAGCACAGGGGCTTTGTCTGTGGGGCTCAGAATCTGGTCTGACCAGGGCTGCTGGAGAGAGAAGTCAAGCAGGCAGGCAGGTGACTGAGCCACATGAATACCAGAAAAGTCCAGAGCTATGCACATGGCTGCTTGGGGTGGGGGTGGGGGTGGGGTAGTCGTAGCTGATTCCCATTGCCCAAGGTGTCAGACCTGAACTTTTAATCGCAGTAGAAGACATTGTCTCATGGACGTACTGGCAGAACCAGGGCAGAAAGAGCTACCAGCCTAACATCACTTCCTGGAGCCAGCAGGAGATATTTCATCCAAGAGAGCCCCTCAGCTGGGCAGCATGGCAGCTGTAGGGGCCCTAGTGTAGGCTGTAGGCCCTGAACCCTGACTGGGAACTTTGACCTCTTGTGCAACCTGGGGAAATTCCTTGACTTCGCCAACACTGTCCCTATATCCCTAACAGTATTGGCCCCAGTCATTTATGTTTCCTTTAAAAGAAGTACCTTGTGGATGTTAGCTAGCGCCTTTGACCATAATACATAGAATGTACTGAAAAATGCATTCTCCTCCGTGACAATTTGTCTCCATGGGCAACTACCACCTTTCCCATCATGCCTTACTAACATGACTGAACTTCGTGATCGAGAATTTTATAGAAGAATGCAGATCAAGAGTGGGGGGGGGGGGAGGCATGAAGACTAGATCTCAAATCTTCATCCACCCTCAACACCTAAAGCCACGGAGGCTGGATGAAGTGTTTCCCTGAGATAATTAACCTATAAGCCTAAGACCCAAAGTATTCCCTGTTGTCTCCTCATAAGCACACCGTAGTTATAGCTGAACGAGTACAAAAGGTTTCCTTTGAGCATTGTGCCCTTACAAGAACTATTTACGGACCTTACCAACCACAACAACTCAAAGTCTAGATGGGCAGAACCTTAGGGGACAGTGGATTTGTTTAATGGATGAGAAATGACTCAGAAAAGGGAAGCCAAAATAGTTATATCACTCAAAGAATGGGGACTGCAAATGCCATTGAACAGTGCATGCAGATCCTCTTGAACGAGTGTATGGTTTGCTGTGTATAGTCTCAACAACAGGGGGAGGGGAAGGACTCTTTCTTCTCCCAATGCTGCCAATCAACTGACCACATGACCCATCACACTACTGTATCTGTCAGCACTTCTACGGAATACTTTCCTGCCCAGTGTGTGCTCCCTACTTTCCTCAACCCCCACCAGGCACTGCTTGCCTTACATGGAAGACAAGGGAAAGAGGTGGAAGTATAAATCCAGACGGCTGTGAGAGAGATCTGTCATGGCCAGCCTCAGCCAGTTCCCAGTGTCAAGCTGGCTGTAACAACCCGGGGCTCTCAGAGGACGCTTTCTCATGCCAAAGCACAGGGACACTGTCTGTTTACTCTCCCATTGCCTCTGACACTTCCAAAACCGCCAGTCACCGAGGGCGCAGGAATGTTGGGATTTCTCCTAATGAATCACAGATTTCCAGGGTCAGCGCAGGCAAAGAATGGCTTTGGAATAAACACCTGTCTGGCTAATGTCTCCTGCTCATTCCTGGGGAGACCAACAAGAACCCAGGGCACATACTCTGGGCCAGTCTAGAGGGTTCTGGAGCAATCGGCGACCAGCTCTGGCTCTGAGCAACTAGCCACTGCAACACAGGCAGCACTGCCCCCTCCCAGAACCTCCTAAGCACCAACTTCCTGGGTCCGGGCTGTGCTGCAGATGTTGGCAGGCCTGGCCTCTCAGCTGGGTCAGCTGTGGCTCCGTGGGGAGTCATTTCCATGTGACTTGGCTCAGCTGAGGTGTCTGTTGTTTGGTCAAGCTCTAGTCAGAATTCCCATGGCTTCCAGCTAATTTCTATCTCCTGATCTCAGCGAGGAATAAACAATGGAGTCCACCACTAGGCAACAAATATTTTCCATGATTTTAGGCACTGCTCAACCGATTTTTTGTGTCTTTATTTAAACTAAAAAGTGGCTGAAATGGCTGATAATGGGTCGCCAACTGGGGGCTTCGACTCCCCAGGACTCCAACTTTGGGTCTTCTCCTTTATGTGCTCAGAAATGTTACCACTGAGTGTCTGGTTTGGGAGAGCTGGAAGAGGGATGGTCACCCCATCTAGATACACCCACAATATTGGGTCAAGATCAAGGGCAAGTTCACCACCCACCTTCCACGGCCAGCCCAAAGGAGATTGACTCCTTCGTGCTGAAGCCCAGGGATTGGTGGCACCTTGATGCCTAATGGAGGAAGACAGATTGATCACAAAAGGCAACAAGGAAAAGGACCTTCAGCCTGGTGGCATTGCGTCCCCCAGAATGATGCATTCCTGTTCTCACGCTCTGAATATGAGCTCATTGGACAAGAGCATCTTTGCAGAGGTAATTGGTTAAACTAACTTCAGCTCATAGAGGAATAGAGGTTGCCCTGATCTAATGTGACCATTGTTGTTCAGGACTCTTCTGCCAGCCCTGCAACAGAAAGATACACAGCCTCTTGCCGCATCCCCCTGCCCAGTGTTGGGATGGAGCGCATTGCTGCAGCCATGGTGTCCATCATCTGATTGACAGTCTTTCTCTTTTTCACTGACCCAGTGACTTCTGGACTCAAGAAATAAGCAGACAGGCAAAGGGACAGAGGAATACAGGGAAGAT
>PVJH01003250.1:7444-40257 GCA_004026705.1 Nesogale talazaci
CCCCCCCGCTTTTGTGCTGGCAAAGGGTGATACTTTGAGCCCTTTGGGCTTAGAAGAGCTTCAAACAGACAATAGTGTGCAAACAACTGTCAAGGGCAAAACTTTACGAGAACAACCTCCAGGCTGAGACCAAGGCTTAGAGAAGGCTCCCCTTCAGCAGATTTCCTTCTCCTCTGCACCACGAACAAAGGCGCCTGACAATGCTGAAATCACTGCCTTTCTTTGGATTAAACCCCCTTTGCAGGGAAAGTATGCAAATGGCTGATGGCGTCTGTGGCTGTCTTGTCAGGGGCTCCTGTTAGCCAGCTCTCTTTTCTCTGCCTCACCCAGCCGACAGTTTAGTGGCTGGCCAGGCAGCCAGTCTTCCTTTCTGACATCTTTCACTGCTGACAGTCAGATTCTGAGCCAGCCCCTGCTTGTAAAAGGGTCTCATTTAATTGTAATTAATGATTCCCTGATGTTCAGAGGTATGGCAATTGTGCTCAAAGCCAACATGTAAAGCATTCATTCTAGTACTCATTTAAATTTTATTTTTTATCTGACTTTATTTTCTTCAGCAACCTTCCCCCACCTCTGACTTCTTTTCCATGGCAGCCCCCACCCCCCACCCTATTCTCCTGTAGGGCAGCTCACTCTGTCTGATGGGGTCACTGTGAGTCACACGGACTGGACCAATGGCAGCGACTTTGGAGTTGGCTAACATTTTAAGTATAGACTGGAGTAAAGGTGGAGGCTGAGACGTACAGAGGGAAAAAAGGAAACCATTACAAAGGTTAAGCTTAAGGAGAGTAGGATGAAGTGAGCACAGGAAAAAGTCTTCTTCTGAAGCTAGCCTGAACCTCTGGCAGCCCCTGTCAATGTACTCTTGCAACTGTTGTTGGATGATCTGCAGCAAAATTTTACTTGCATATGACATCATTGATACTGCTCTATAATTTGAACATTCTGTGGGGGCACCTTTTTTTGGAATGTGTACAAATATGGATCTTTTTCAGTCAGTTGGCCAAGTAGCTGTCTTTCAAATTTTCTGACATAGAAGAGTGAGTGCTTCCAGTTTTTTTTTTTTTAGTTGCTAAAGCATTTCCATAAATTCCTGGAGTTTTGTTTTGAGTTAGTGTTTTCAGTGCAGCTTGAAACGTCTTTCATCACCAGTGTTTCTTGCTCATATTTTACCTCCTGAAATGGGGGAATATTGACTAGTTCTTTTTGGTCCAGCAACTGTGTATTGTTTCCATCTTCTTTAGATGCTTCCTACATCATTCAATATTTTGTCCATAGACCCTTCGTGTTAGTCCGGGTAAACTAGAGAAACAAATTTCATAGATACGCATATGTATATAAGGGAATGGATTATATACAAAAGAAATGGAACATTGAGAAAGCATCCCAACCCAGTCCAGTTCAAAGTCATAAGTCTGATATAAGCCCATAATCCCGATACCAGTCTATAATGTCTCCTTCTGACTCATGTAGTCACAGGTCAGTGGGTGCAGAATCCTACTGCTGGCAGGGGTCTCCCCACCGCTCCTCGCTTCCAGGGTTCAGAGTCCATCAACAGCATCCAGTGGTAGCAGAAGCAACCCATCGCTAGCATTGGTCTCCACGTGGCCTCTCCAGCTTCAGAGATCTGGCCCCACCAGGGCAAAGCCGGGGGGGGGGGGTGGGTGGTTCCTCCATCTCCTTCAACTCCTGGGATGCTGCCATCTAGTCTTGTCCGCAGTTCGTTGTCTTTGAGACTAACTCCCGACAACCGGGGAGATAGCTTCTCATCTTCATGGGGGAATATCACGAGATTTCCCAGAAGTCTCAGGAGAAAGCCATGCCCACACAGAGGCCTCACTGGCTACTCAATGGCTATCTCCAGATTAACAGGCTAGACGCCCCCCCCCCCCAAAACCTCAATCATAAAATTATCTTAAGCACATGACTGTCACACCCTTTCACTATTACAACAGAACACTCCTGTCTCAAACCAAATTCACTGCCATCGAGTCGATGCTAATTCACAGTGAGCCTATAGGGCACGGAAGAACTGCGCCTGTGGGTTTCCTAGACTGTCCCTGTTTACAGGAGTAGAAAGCCCAGTCTTCCTTCCAAAGAGTGGCTAGCAGCTTTGAACTGCAGACTGTGGAGCATCACAGCTGAACGGGGAACCACGTTGCCCCCAGGGCTTCAATAGTGACACAAGAGGCTGAAATAGTCTTCGGAGTCTTTCAGTTTCTAGGTCTCACACATTTCATCACAACTATTGGTTTTGTCTTCTTGAACTGCTCTCTGAAATGTTCTGTTCCGCTCCTCCTTTCTTTCATTTGCCTTAGTGACTCTGGGATTAAGAGCAAGTTTCAGAGTCTCTTCTTATGTCAACTTTGACCTTTCTCTTTTTTTGCCTTTTCCATTTTCATTTCTACATGTGCAAGCTGGACAATGAATAAGGAAGACTGCAGAAGAACTGATGCCTCTGAATTTCGAAGCTGGAAAATAAGTCCCATGGACTGCTAAAAGGATACTCCTCTTTGCCTTGAAAGAAGGAAGGCAGCGTGCTTCTTAGAGGCAAGGATGGAGAGACTGCAGCTTACATACTGTGGACATGTTGTCAGAAGAGATGAGTCCCTGGAGAAGGACATCATGCTTGAGAAAGTAGAGGGGCCAACATAGAAGAGGAAGACTCTCAATAAGCCGCTGCAGCAATGGGCTCAGGCACAGGAACCACCGTGACGATGGCGCCCGGCAGGAAGGATTTCATTTTGTTGGGCATGAGGTGAGCTAGGGGTCAGAACTGACTCAGTGACATTAACACCTATGACCATAAAACTTTAAATTAAATAATTTCCTGACATATAGCAAAATTTGCAACCCCACAATCTCTACTAAACCAGTGATGTATCAGTTGAGTATATTAGTTTATCACTGTCTTCCTCTATATAATTTTATAAGTGTAAGTATGTTCTTCTCTTATAATTTCACATTGCCATTATTTATTTCTGTCTTTATAACTATAATTTTTGAGGCTGCATAATCATCCATCTAGATTGGTGCAATTTAATTTACTCAATTATTCATTTAAAGACATTTAAGTAGGCTGAGCCCTGGTGGCGTAGTGGTTGTGTGCAGGACTTCAGCTCAGAGGGTTGATGGTTCAAATCCAGCAGCAGCTCTCCAGGAGCAAGGCTGGGCTTCCTACTCCCACCAGGGAAGTGATGCCACATACACACACGCAAAAAGTTTAAAAGCATTTAAGAGGTCTGCTCTTTTCTTCAAAATATACATTTTACCCAGCCTAAATTAGTTATTTCTCACAGTATCATAACTTTCATAATCATTACCAAATAAAGTTATCATGTTGCTAAGCACTCATTTGTTTTTAAAAATTTGGTTGAAGATCTTCAAATACATTTTTTTCCCAATAAAAATGTTGTACTAGATTTTTTTACCCCTGGAAAAACAGTCATCTCACATTTTAGTTGTTTGTATTTCCCCTAATAGGTTTTAGTGTATCTTACTATATGAAGTATGTATATTCACAAAAGTTAAACAAGGGATGTTTCTTCATTTTATAAAGAGATGTGTGAACATAGAAGGCATATTCTTTGAACTAAAGTAACGTATGGATTATTTTTCAGAACATACACGCACACACACACATATTTAATAGAGGAACCATTCTCAGAGACACAACATTTCAGGGTTGCTAGATGAACAGACTTAAACCAAAGAGAAAAGTTAAGTGTTGGGGTGATTTTTAACATTATGCACTACATAAATGTGGACAGTATTTTGTGTATCTTGACTTATTTTCAACATATGATCTCCCATACCAAAACTCAAAGTCAACTGCACAGTCACTGAGTCATAGTTAAGGGAAGAACGGGGAAAAACAAAAAGGCTTTCAGGGCTGTTACGTGATCTCCAGGCAGCCATGTATTCCCCCAGGGGCAATCACATTAAAATCTACACTCCTTTGCAGGTCATTCAAGAGCCTTCACAATCTGGCTCCAAATTACTCTTTCAGTTCCATCTCTTCTCACTTGTCCACCTTCATGCCCTGTAGTTCTACCAGACTGTTCCCTCAAGATGCTGAACTTTGAGACAGGACTTTACTGTGTTTTCTCTGTTTGAAGGCATTCTCCTCCTCTTTCCTCACAACCACGGAAAATCTAAATCCTCCTTGTGCTCAGAAATCACGTCCTTTATGAAGCCTCCTGCAGACCCTTCTGGCAGAAGTGACTTCACCCTCATCTATTTTTTCTTGTAGCTGTCAAGAAATTTCTACTAAAGCCTTGCTCATTCTGAAATGTAAATGGTTGTATGTGAGTACCTATGCTATGTCTTCAAGCTCCAAATTACCTTATTCACTACTACATAGTTGTGTTAGTCTGGGTAGACTACAGAAAAAAAAATCATAAACATGCATATATGTATAAGAAAAAGATTTAAGTACAAGAGCAAGGGCATATTAAGAAAACATTCCAACCCAGTTTAGCCCAAGGTCATAAGTCTGATATTAATCCACATATCCAACAGCAATCGATAAAATACTCTCCAGACTCATGAAACACATGCACTGATACTGAATGCAGGAAGATCACAGGCCAGTGGGTGCAATGCCAGTAGTGGTAGAAGTATCTCAGCGCTGGCAGGAGTCTCCACGTGGCTTCTCGAGGTCCAGGTTTCTGGCTGCATCAGGGTAGGTCCACGGAGTTTCTCCTCAGGGATGTCTTGCGGGGAGTCAGCCTTGTCAGTTGAGTGTATCCAAGGGAGTGGGCCGAGAGAGCTTCTGCCTCCAAGAAGGAATGATCACATATCCCAGGATTCTTGGGGGAGAAATCCATGCCGACACGGAGGTCTCATTGGCTATCATCAGATGAGCAAGCTAGCCTCCAGCCCTGTACTCTTAATCCTCGAACTGACATCAGATTAGGTAACTGCCACAAGAGTGGAGTGCAAATACTGTTGTTGTTCAAAAGTTATTTGCTATAAGAGTGGAATATTATGGGATTCTTGTGATTTCAGTGGCCAGTCTTCCTTTAATTCAGTAAATCAGCATAAATTATGTGCCACCAAACAAGATCCCATATTCTAAGGTTCAATTTCTGATAGACAAAAGAACTGGTAAATGAAAGCGTTGTAGAATCATTTTTGTTCATAACATACATGCCATACCTAGTCAGGTACCTTGATAAGTTCTATCACTTGTCCTGAGTTAGAGCTAAATTATTTCAGGAGGTTGAACTCAGACACTCCTTTCAGCTGGCAAAGCTCCTTCATTCCTGTCTCTTACTAGAGAGAAAGCTTTCCTGCCAACTGACCCTTTCCTCCTGTTCTAATATCAGGTCGCCCTGTTCTCAGTTCAGTAAACAGACTCAGTGTACTTCCATTTGATTGAGTATTTGTCTCTGCAACACCTCCCCCCCCTTTTCTGACTTGCAGGTATTGATCTTAGCTAGTTAGAGTGATCCATGCTAAGTCATATGAACATCATATATCCTTGGGCAGGATGTGATGAGAAAAGTGCTTCATATTGGCAGTATTCTTCCACAGACCCTATCACCAAAATCTAATCATGAGGAAACATCATATGGAATATATCTCAAGATACCCACCCAGTGCTCTTCAAAAGTGTCAAGAGCATGGAAAACAAAAGACCGGGCACCTCTCTCAGAGCAGAGGCATTCCATAAGGGAGAACAGATGGCCAGAGAGAAGATGGTGTTCAGGGTGGGCTCTCAGAGCAGAGAAGGACTCCTTGACTAAAGGAATTCTGCTGGTGAATGAACGGCATGCTGACCATATTCATTCTGAAGAAGCCCTGAGGGTAGTGTTATACTGAGTTCATTGTTGGGCCGCTAGCCACCAGGTGAGTGGTGTCAGCCCCATCAGGTACCCTGAAGGAGAAGGGCAGGCTGTCTTCTCCTGTAAATATTTACTGTCTCAGAAGCCCTCCGAGCAGTTCTTGTCTGTCCTGTTTTCTAGGAGTGGAAATTGACTGGGTGATTGTGTGTTTTATATTCACTTATGGCTTTTGATAAATTTGTCATGATTATATAAGATGTTATGATTAGAAGATGATAGATAGCAGAGCTCTCTATACTACCATTACAACTCTTACATACATGTAAAAGTATTTCAAAATGGAATGTTTAAAACATACCTAAATTTCTCTGAGCTACTTTATAATAATCAAGCAGACAAAGACCCAAGTCCCTCTGACAAGTAGTAGTTTCTTAAGGGTTTGCTGTACTGGGGAGTCTGTAGTCACATCAGTGAATTCTTTGTACTCCGAATTTAAAATTTATTTTGCATTTTTAATGGGCATCTTATCCATGCATTATTTTATACCATTATACATTGACTATTTGGAAAATATTGATTTGTCAAAATCGCTGACCTTCCAAATGTTGACACATTTCACTATACATTATCATAACTTTGTCAGTAGATACCCAACCCCGGCCTTGCCCCCTCACCCCCCCCCACCCCCTGCACTGACATGATGGGGCTAGAGCTGATCTGGTTTCCAAAATTTTTTGGTATGCAATGTTTTCTTTGTTTATTGTTCGTTCATATTAGAGTGTATCTCAGAGGTGTTATGCCAAATGGCGGTTACCCTCTTGAAAGGGTGTTATATACTTTTTCCTTTTCAGTATATGAAACCTAGGATCAATGAGCCTACAGGGACAGGAAATACAATAAGGGGTTTGGGGGGAGAAGGACACAGTGACAGAGGTAGGTAAAAGGGAGACAATGTCAAGGAATCCATGTAGAAAAAGATTGTGTGGAAACTGATAGTGGTTGGAGTTGTACATTTACCTACTGTGATTGGGATTTGGGGTGATATATGTATTAAATTGCAACTAATAAAAAAATGACGATGGTTGATACCACTGCCATTCTCATCAGAAACTTCTTTGGGAAGTTGTCATTTTCATGGTGGATAAAATTTTTCACAGTCTCTTAAGATACTAATTTTATCTCGAAAGCATTAATTTTATCATTGACAGTAAATACCATCTGTGGTTTTTCTTGGGTGCCAGACTAATTTTGTTCATTTTTGAGAACATGCCTGCCAAACACCAAGTTTGTCAGCTTGTAACCCAGCCAACGACACAGGAGCTGTTTCTTGAGGTATCACAGTGGTATGTTTCCGAAAGAAATGATTTCTCCATTTTCTGTTTAGTCAACATAGGACATTACTCAAAGGTCATCATTTAAGTGAATAACTTTTGTTTTTTTCAGTAAGAACATCATTAAGGGAAAATGCACCCCCCCTTTTAATGTTAATTATGTGATTGTATCACTGGTAATACCATTTGGTGCCACTGACTTAAAGCACGCTAAGGAGCCAGTTGTATATGTGTTGCTGCTTTAGCACCCTTGACGCCAAAGCCAACACACATGAAAGTGAAGGATCTCTCAGTATTATGACGAAAATAGTTTCGAGCCTCTGGAATCCCTAGGGATTCTCAGGAAATATGGGCAGCTCCTTGAGAATAGACATAAAAGAACACTATAAAGGTGCCAACTCTTTTCTTTAGAAACAAGGGCCTCATCTGAGAAGAACTCACAAGCTTGAAGGTAAGACTTTTAACAGGATGGCCATTCAAAGTGATAAGAAGACTCAAGAAATTTCACAATGCCAATATGTACCAGAATTTCTTAATATTCATGGAGAAGAAATGAATTGAGTTGAGCTCAAAAGAGTGAAAAGCCTGGACAGCCAGTGACTGAGCACTGTCTTTGGGAGGGCGGGCAGAAGGACAGAGAATGGAAAAACCAGGTATCCATGAGTCAAGACACTGCCATTCACCTCTGGCTCAGTTTGGACAGCCTGTCTGGAGAGGAAGGAGCTTCTTGGGGCTGGTCTGAAGAGTGGATAACTAAACATGAAGATAACTAAATCCAATTCCCTTCTATCTTTGGACATGATTTTCCTCTCAGTATCATTTGATGTAATAATTTGTAACCAAAGTGACTGAGTCGTTAAGCTGTTGGTATTTAATGAGTTGAGTTTCCGAGGGAGACTAAAACAATTAACAGTAGGTAAACTTTTCAAATAATATCGCATCACTCTTTTTCAAGACCAGCTTCTGGGCTACACAATAAAATCCCCAAATGGGGGTACATATTGACTCACAGTGATGCCTAAAGTTTTAGATTTGATGAAACTCATCCCATGTATCTTGGCAGCTACATACAGTAGCTTAATGCTGAGCTTTTTAGGGTGAATACAGTTTAAAGTGTGTTTTCCACCAGTGTTCTGATTAGGAGGCTTTAAAATTCCTATTCACATGGAGACAACAGTCAGTTTGAAGCTGCATGATAAAACAAATCTTGGACATTTTAAAACTGTCCCGGTAAAATGTCTCAATACTTAAGAGATAAGGGAAACTGAAGGCAAAGACATTTTGAAAATAAATGTTTTTTAAGAATTTGGATGCTAAGTAAACATCCTTTTGCCATCAGCTATAAAGACTTGTAGCGGTGGCATTTGTGACTTAAAACAACAAGACGATGCTCTCCATGTAAAAGATAAATGATACTGCAAAAGTTTCTTATCAAAAGAAAATGGGTTTTTCTGATGAACTTTATGTTGGAAAAGGCTTTCCAATAAAGCCCATTTAATTCACTGTAAAAAAAACCCGGCAGCTTTAATTTGGGAGCTTAGTATGAGTAGTCACTATGTGATAACACTTTCTATTTGGCAACTACATTCTCTTTTATTGTGAATTGTAAATTATGTTTTTCTATAAGAACATTGTCTTGCTTTGTTTAGTTTGTGAATACTCCTACTGTACATTGGTAATGTTAGACTAGACTATTAAATTCCAGATGAACTGGCAACTAGAGAGTAAAGAAATTAGAGAGCTTCCCCTTTAAAAAAATTAAATTTTAACACTACACCACAATATGATGATAGTCATGTTCTTTCTTGCTACACACACACACACACACACACACACACCATTTTTTAACACATTCTATTTCTCAATCTCCCAAGGGGCACATGTCTTCCTCTATAAATGAGATTGCATGTGAATCGGGAATCCCAGTTTGATTTGTGCAGCCTAGCTAACCACTGAAGATAAACACCAGCCCTGTTATAATTCAGCATGCAACTGAGCTAGTCTGCCACAACTGCGGTGGGTGGGTTGGGGGGGGGGGTAGGGCGCAAAATCCCTCTTATTTTCTAAAGTTGCCCATCTCTCTCCCTTGCTGTTGAATTGCCACAATTGCCCAGATAACATTTGAGAGTATGTCAACTTTAATTAATGTAACGTGACCTGATCATTTCCACAGTTAAGAATAGAGAAGTTTGCATTCTTTAAACCCAAAGCTCAACTTGGAGATTATGCTAAATTGCTTCATTCACAGTCCACACTCCTCCGCTCATGTCAGAAGGACAGCATTTGTCCCCTCGAGTGATAAACAAATTATACATGAAATCAATTCCACTTCACAATCATTTTCCCTATTGGGTATTATCTTCCTTCCCCTGCTCCCTCCAGTTACGCCTGCATCCTGTAACTTGCTAATGAGCTGGGGGCTTTCTGTTCCAGGTGGCACCCCCTGCCTCGAAGTCATGACATTTCCCATTTCGAATGCTGCTGGCATTTTTCAACAGCTCCTGCTAACTAGCCTTTTTGACCCGCACTAAGAGGAACTCATCTGATCGAATCCTCTGACCTGCCAATCATTCCAGCAAATGATCTTCACAGTCACTCCCAAGGCAGGAATGGAAAAGGAAAAAAAAAAAAAAAAAACCAGAAAGAAAAAGGGGTGGGGGGCGGTGGGGAGGAAAGCGAGACAGAGAAGGAGGGAGTAGGCAAGCGAGTGGCTGCTTCGGCAGCTACCTAATGAGGATACTTCAAGTCTCCGAGGCAGCCGGAACCCTGAAAAACTGGTGGGAAAATTAGGACACAACTGAATGCCTGGCTCTGTAATTACTGATGTCTTTTCGTCCCGAGATCATTTTAAGAGCAACACCTCTGAGATGTGCCAGTTTCTAAAGAACACAAGAATACCCTACCTTATGCAGGGAAAATAGATTTATTTCTCCTGCCACTATCAATATGCAATTCTCATAATCCCACTCTGTCAGACAGCATCCTTTGCAGAATTAATTACATGCTATAAGCTCGTTAAGTGTGCATTGGCAACTAAGGATGATTATAATGTTTGCCTCAGCGAAGAAAGGAATCTCCCTCTCTCCTCTCTCCACCCTCCCCCCCCCCAAGGTGTATTTTGAATGTTGCTACAATTGAGGGTGTGGATTTTTACACATTCTCATAAAAAGAAACAGGTATGGAGGAGGTTGACACTGGGCTCAGGGAGAATTACAATCTAGACACTGACAAAAGTAGGATAATCTGGGCACTTTTATTAGTGGAGGTAAAATAATTATCATGGCTGCTTCCACAGTATTCTTGTCTGTGCAGAACCATTTTATTGAATGGCGTTTAAACTTGATGGGTCACCAGCTCAGCAAATGACCCAATTACCTTAGAGAGAAAAATCCAGAAGATGGCTATTTGGCAATGGATCAGGACTCTGAGTATCTTAATATGGAATAGATTTGTTGACCAAGAAATTATACAATATAATTATGTGTTATCATTACACTATTGTATGTAAAAGTATAAAATAAATATGGTATGTGATTTAATTGTGCACGATAATCGCACATCTTTCTCCGTTTATAGTAATTAGGCCAATAGCCCCATTTACAGTAATTATTATATGTAATTGAGGGCATTTTACTAATTGCATTGAAAACGATAATCCAGAGCAATTAAAAATCCAAGGGCACTATACATAATGCCAGCTACATGAAAAGAATGGTGATAATTCAAAGGGGAAAAAACTCAAGCCAGTATGCAAGGTAACAGAAGACAATTGATTTCATATGTGGTGTATATGGTAATATTTGTTATCGGGTAAATTTCTATCAGTTTCTGTCATTTTTGAATTTTGTTGTGCCAGTACTATTTCCTTTTGGTCATTTCACAGACCTATGATGCTATTCTTAACAACTCAGGACTATTGTTAAGTTGTGTGTGTGAATATATATATATATATATATATATATATATATATATATATATATAGTCTATCTTTCTATCTATATGGAGAGGAAGCAGCTCTCCTAAATCTCAAAAGGGACTCAGTAACTTATTCATTTGCACAACCAATTTGATTTCTTCAAAGCTTTATCCATAGAAGTATCTCAGAGTATTGCAAACATCTTGTTAAATATACTCGTGGTAATTTAGCTAAAATGTTCAACTTCATTAGAATGGAATCGCATTCAGTTTGTGGTTTTCATTATACTCGCTATCTGTTTAGAATTTTAATGGGTCTAAGGAATTTTGGTCCTGGGCTGCCCGTTTTCTAACACCCTCTTTCTGCCCAAGCAAAGCTCCCACGTGAGAAACGTCCCAGGAGGGAGTGAAGAGTCTCGTGGGATAAGGGGAATAGTTTTGAGCTTCTTTTTGCCTTCCCGGCTCGACATTGTCACTTAGACATTGTCCTCCATGCATTCAAATGTCATCCCAGACCATCAGCCCACATCGTCTCAAGCAGCCTCCTTTTATGCTCAGACACTTCTTAGAGCATCAGCAGACCACAAAGACTGTCTAGTGGGACTCAGCTGCTATCCTGGTATTAATAATACAATACAGTGCACTTAGGGCATTGACGATTCCCTCTGTATCCCAAATTCTTAAGAATCAACATGAAATGAAAAGGAAAAATGAAGCACCTGAACTGATTATAACTACTTGCTGTCTGAAACGGCTCGCTTCACAAGGGTTTGGGCAAACATCCTAATAGGTCGCTTGCTTACTGGCCCACATCGCACCTTGCACCATCTTTATAAGGAAGCTTTACTTATATTAATGTTGCTGGCTAAAGAGTCCCTAAGAAATTAATTTGGGTTTGAAAAGACAGACGATACAAGCTGCAGTGCAACGTTACCCCTAACTTGAAAGCTCATCTGACCTGGAAAGCTCATCATCACTACACCACAAAAACGCAGCCCAATTTCAAAGATCCACAGGCCGTGGATCATCAAACCAGCTGCTTCTCTTTTAGTTATTTTGCTTTGAAAAACCCTCCACCAAAAAAAAGGGAGAGAAAATCAAGAGAAAACTATGACCACTTTTCATTAAATTCTAATAAGTTTAATTCAAGTCTACAATTACTTCTTATTAAAGAAGCACCCTGAATTCCTTATATTTAAGGAACTACTCAAAGGGGTATCATGGGATAAACAGTCTTGGTTTAGGAAAAATAAATACACATGAATGTAAATGATAGATGAGAGCTAGATAGACAGACAGACAGATAGACTCACTGCCATGGAGTTGAGGCCAACTCATAGCGCCTCTCTAGGACAGGGGATAATAGCCCCTGTGAGTTTCTAAAACTGTAACTCTATGAGAGTAGAAAATCCTGGCTTTCTCCCAAAGAGCAGCGGGTGCCTTCCAACTGCTGGCCTTGCAGTTAGCAGCCCAACTGGTAACAACTACGCCGCCAGGGTTCCTAGACAGACAGAGAAGTGTATGTTCATATTTGATGAATTTGGGTAAAGGACATCCCGGACATCTTTGTCTGTTCTCACAATGTTTCTGTAAACCTGAAATTCTGTCCATGCAAAAAATATACATAAACTTTAAAAATTACACTCTAGATGAAGCATGATATTTTTAACTTTATTTTTATCCATTTTGGTGACCAACCAAATATGTACACACTTATGCAGATTAGGTAGTAAATCTTGAAGGCCTTTCCTGATCTGTACGTGGGTTGAAGAAGACCCAGATCAGGACTGTAGTGGTGGAGACCACAGAGAGAGACATGGGAGGAGACAAGAATGACACATGCGTAGGTTACTGGTTTGCACTAGATTTTAAAGGCAATAACAGCTTCTCAGGGCTGAGGGGGGTGAAGCTAAGAAAATGGTGTAAAAGTTGGGTACAGAAATTAAATAACAATCCTATTTTTGATTTGCTTGAACCACTGTCAAATTCAAATCAAAAGATGACAAATTTTAATCTATAACAAAAGAGTAATGGAATGAAAAAGAAGGATTCAGATAAAATCTTATCTTCAAGCCACATTACGGTGTTCCTACCTTTGCCCGGTTTGGTTGTCAAGTACTGCTGACAATTACCTGCAGCCCAGAGAAAATCAAACTATAGCTTTCTGCTAGAGGAAGAAATGACAAAATTAAGAAAATGGGAGCTCTTACAGGAGAAAACAGAATCTCTTCTGGTACTGAGAGAAAGTTGAATCTAGCTAGCGCCTGGAATTCTTACACTCTGAAAAGTACCAACAGGTACTTTTGCCACTTTTTGTGCCTAGAGCTGAAAGAATGAGACATGCCCGATGTGCTCTGTTGCTACTTTGTTAATATGGAAATTTCCCTCTGCTTTAGTCTGATTTTCCACTTGCCGTGTATAAGCCAGTCAAGGGGCCTTCAAGTGAGACTGCCCACTTCATACAAGTTTCAGAGACTGTGAAGTCCAGAACTCCCTTCTGAGATGTTTTGTGGGGAAATAAAGGTCAGCATTCAGTTCACAACTTACATAGCGTGGCTGACCTAACAGCCAGGTGCAAAACTTTGCTTTTTACGTCATCCTGGTTGCTATGCCAACCAAGGCAATTCTAGGGGTGAGTGACCAAGGATCAAAGGTGAGTTACTCTACAACAGGCTGGTCCACAAAGAGAAGGACAAAGAAACATAGCGGTATGTAGGATCTATGAATATGCAGAAAAAATTTAGAAGACATGAAGAGCAGAAGTAATGGTGGTTGTTTCTCAAGGAGCCGAAGAGAAATGGCCGTTGAGAGGGTGACAGACCTAAAGCTACGAGGTTTGACTCATATTCCAGTTGTTGTTAGAGCAGCCTGGAGCTATTGAAAGTGCCCACTTTTCTTCCTCACTTACCAGAGAAACGTCAACACACATGGCTGTTAATCAAGGAAACTTGACCGTGCCCACTTCCTCACATCCTAAAAGACACCACTCCTTCCTTGTCATCGCTCCTGCTCAGTGAGGGACTAGTCACGGGGTGTCTCCATGGTTCTGCCCGCCATGCTGCTTTCAGTCTCCGCCCCTTCCACTTTGCCACCCAACTTTTCCCTCCTTTGTACATCTCGATTCACAAACTTGGTCTGAGCATTTATTTGGTGGAGCACTGGTACCTACACCCTGGGATGCCATGACCTCGGGGTATTTGTTTTTAATTAGATTTCTAGGACTCATCAGTCTAATCTTAAATCATCCCAGGGGATATTAATAGATATTGTCTTTGAAGCACATGTAATCTACTCCTTTGGTAAATGTTCAGTAGTGAACAAATATATATAAGTAATAAATGGGGAAATCAACACCCCACCACATAAAGTAAAGCAATTTCTCCCTTCTGCTTCTCCTTCAAGAATGACTCATGTCGAGTTGTGCTATCCAACTCCATGGCCAGTAGGCACATGTGGCTATTTAAAACTAAATTCACATTGTTTAAAATGACGGCATCTGGTTGCTATCCGATTGACTGATTGCTATCTGAATTCACAAACTGCTACTTGAGAGAAGCGACCAGTGATGTGTCCCTGTAGAAATGGTGGCAGAGGAGAACTTCTATTGGCATTGGTGCTGGGGCCCATTGGGCCACTGCTGTTGTTGTGAGGTGCTGTTGAATTGGTTCTAACTCACAGTGACCTCATCCTCAGACAGTGCCATGCTCACAATGGTTGTGATGGCTGAACCTGCTTTTGTAGCCACTGTGCAAATCCATCTCACTGAGGTCCTTTCTCTTTTCCACTGACCACCGACTTTACTGAGCAGATCCTTCTCCAGGGGATGGGTTCACCCTGATGGTATCTCTAAAGTAAGTGAGACAAAGTCTCGCTTCCAAGGAGCAGTCCAGATGTCACACTGCTACATGTGTTCATTTTCCTGGCAGTCCATGGTTTATCCATAATCTTCATCAACATTAAAATTCAAACACATCCTATTTTCTCCAGTTTATTTTATTTATTGCTCAGCTTTCACAAGCACATGTGGTAAAAAGACCATGGAATTACTTCAGTGGCATACCACCACCACCACCACAAAAAAATCAGTCCTCCCATATTAGGACCACATCCCCCCAAATCTGTGGTCACACACAGCCAGTGATTGTTGCATTAGAAGACACAGACATGAAGCATGTCAGCATCATAAAGATAGTCTGCTAGACAGCTCTGATGAAGGGCATTCCTCCTATATTCCTTTTAAAAGAAGGTCCTGAAAATTTTATACTCAGTAAAAATGAAGCAAATAGATGTTTCCATGTTAACTTATAGCCAACAGATACAAGATAAAGCCCGCAGTGGCAGGTCACCCATGCTACCTTGTACGGACTAAATGAATACTGATTGTACCCTAACTGAAGAGACCCAATGGCTCACTGTAGAAATGGCCAACATCGAGCTATCAAAACCAGTTCAGATTACAAATTTATGACTGAAAAATTAAAGCTGAGCAAAGTTTCTACTCAATGGGTGCTAAAACCATTGAACTCAGATCAGATGCAGACAAGAACAGGACATTTGACAGAAATTTTAACAAGTGAGATCAAGGTCCTAAAACATTTCTTTGGACAACTATAACAGGAGACAAAGTGTCTCTTTATCAGTACGAGCCAGAAAACAAAACAAAATCAAAGCCATGGCTACCAAGAGGTACAAGTGGTCCACTCAAAGAAAAAGTAGACTGATCTGTAAAGGCCACAGCAACAGGCTGGTCTGTTTTGCAGTTGTTGTTGGTCGGGTATGTGTGTGGGGTGAGACAGGGGAGTAGAGTGGGGTTGGGATGCTCAAGACATTGTGCGTGTTGATTTTTGGTATTGCCGAACAATCATCTGCTTATTAGAAGAGGCTTTGAGGAATCTATCCAAAGCTCTAGCAGAAAAATGCATAAGAAAGCATCACCTGATAGTCCTTCTCAATCACAACACCCCTGCTCATTCTTCTCCTCAAACAGGCACAATTTTGCAAGAGTTCCAGTGGGAAATCATTAGGCATCCAATCTTAACAGTCCCAATTTGGCTACTTTTGGCTTTTATATATTGTTTCCTAAGCCTAGAAATTATTTCAAGGGCACCTCGTCGCTTCAGTCAATAAAAAAGATTACACTGGTCTGGGAAAATTTGCAATACCTTTCATTCTTTAGGCAAGAACTACATGACTTTTATCATCATTTATAAAACAATCTTGGTATTAATGGAGCTTGTATTGAGAAGTTTCTATTTTTATGCTTAAATTCCATTTCTATACAGATTTTAAAAGTCATCTTGTACAAGGGTAAAGTATTGTTACACAATCATGTTAAGTTTTAGTGAGCAAAAACATTAACATCAAGCAATTATTTCTTGACATTTCCTCTGTAAATTTCTAAAGGAAGTTCTTCCCTCTCTCTAACAAGTCTCTGCATAATTCTGCATGCCTAGATTTGTACCATGTCCAAACAGTAGTTTTGGCATCCTTGAGGGACTCAAAATCATGCTCCTTTAAAATTTTAAGTTTAGGGAACAAAAAGAAGTGTAAAGAGACATGATGAGTGCTGTAGGGGGAGTAGGGGAATGTTTGCCAGCAAAATCCTCACAGGAAATCCCTTTTTACCCTTGAAGAATAAGAAGATGCATGGTAGTAGTCAGAAAAAAAATTTTTTTTTCTTCAGAACAAATTTCCTGCGCTTTCCCTCCTTACTTCTGTTTTCCATTTGCCCCCAAATTTCTTCATCATAAGCCCTGTGATCATCTGTTGCCCTTCAAGAGACTCTGTGAAGATTATAGCCCCATTGCAATGAGACCCCCTAAGCCAATCACCGTAACTGCTGGGGATAGCTATTCTCCCTTCATTGAACTTGTCCAGTAGGTCCCTCCCCTTGGACACCACAGATTTGATGGAAGCTTTTTTTATTTTTGAAAGCACCCTAACAAAACCTATGCAGGCATGAACTGGAAATCTGGCAGCAATACTTTTTGACTAAATTGTGTACTGGTGTATTTAGTTTCAGCTGGAGTCCTTTGGATTTGCTTAAAAATGAGATTTTTCCATAATGTGCACAGTCCAATTCAGAAAAAAATTATAAAGCTGATGTATGAAAGGTTAAACGTTCTTCTCCCATGTGCCCAGCAAAAGACGACACACAACAGCCTTATGTTTCCTGTCTCTGTTTGAAAAGAACAGAGGAGTACTTTCCCTCAGCCAGTGCTTGGAATCACCTTATGCATATACAAATGACACAGATGGGTGTGGTTTTCAATTCAGCTTCCTCTCTAATCTCCTGGGAGGTTTTATATGCACATTGAAGGCACTCACTCAGATATCATTTGTTCTTTGCCTTCCATGATGATGGAACCAGTGGGAACAATCTATGAAAATGTCACTCTACTAGCCTATTTAGAGGATTATAAAATGTAGACGGCAGTAGTACACTTCCATCACCCAATGGCACCTATCCCCTTTTGAATGTGGGTCAATTGGTTGGGTTTATTTTCTTTTAATTCAGTTACAAGACGCTGAAACCAAAATTGCTTCCTGCAGCAAAGCAAAATGCATCTTATTAGCCTTCCCACTAAGGCCAATATATGCAAATCCAGTGTGATTAACTAAATAATTGAAGTGACCTTAGCATTCATGTATGGAAATAATTTGGCACAGAGGTATTGGAAAAAAATATTAGGGCCTGAAATACTTTTTTTTTTTTTGCGCAGTCTCTGGCACATTGAAAACTGAACAGAGACGATGCACCTTTCACCTGACCTTGTGCGGCTCCCCAGAGGGCGGTGGCAAAAGGGCTCTCCCGCAGTGGAGCCTCTGTGGGGCCTACTCTTTCCTTCCCCATCTCTCTCTGCCCTCCTGGGGCATTTGGGGGAAAGTTAAGATGCTTCAGCCTGCTTCTAAGTCATTACCTGCTGTACTTCAAGAAAAACAACATCAGAGTTTAGAGAAAGAAATGTTTTTCTCTATGAAAACCTTTAGAGAGGTAGATCTTTTGCTGCATAAGATCCACCTCTGTGATATTCAGATACTGGTAGAATTAGACCATGGCCTAACGTGTACACAGGGACTTCAAAAAAGTTCACAGCAGAAACATCTATTAACTTTTAGTTCCATTTTCCCCACAAACTTTTTGAAGCCTCCTCATATTTGACAAATATATGGGTTATGCTGTTAACAGAACCTCTAAGTGACCCCACTTGACTAACAAAAGAAAATACCCAAGAATGAGGAATTAAAATGATTTTTCTGCTGTCTCACAGAAAACTCAGATTCTAGCTCCCCTGTTGCTTTCCTTCGAAGTAGATTGATCCAAAAAAGAAAGAAACAAAAGGAGAAAGAAGAGAGTAAGAGGGATTTAGATGTGTCCTTAATGCAATGTTGAATCCAGCGGAAATGTTTGGATTTGGAAGAAAATGAGAATGATAACCCACACCATAGTAATTACAAAAGTGGTAAAAGCTGATGTGAAAAAGAGAAAATCGGTTTTGTTACCAAATCTAGAGGAATAGCTTCCACTGCAGAGATATAATTTTAAATACAGTTTTGTAAAAATAAGCCAAACCCAAACAAAAACCCACAACTGCAAAGAAAATACATTTTTGTGAAGGCTTTCCAAAATTGATGGATGGTTGTGGGCAGCCTTTTGGAATTTCCTTTCAATTGGCAATTGAAAATTGCCACATCTTTATTGTCTGTCTTATGAGCTGGTCTGATTTGACTAGGAGGAGCTGACCTGGGCCTTTTGGAATTTCCTTTCAATTGGCAATTGAAAATTGCCACATCTTTATTGTCTGTCTTATGAGCTGGTCTGATTTGACTAGGAGGAGCTGACCTGGGCCTTCACCAGCACAGACTCAGGCCAGCGAGATCTCCAAAGAGGCCAGAAGTAAGCACAAAGCCCCCATGACTGAAGCTTAGACTTGTGTGTATGTCTATGGGAAGCAGCACCACAGAAAAGATCCACTCTTTGTTTTGTTCTACTGAAGTAACTAAGGAATGTATACACTCAGGAGGCCCTCATTATGGTAATACAGGTTAATACGTTAGAAGGCAGATTCTGTCACCCTCACCAACTAGAACCATTCCCAGATGCAGGAGGTAACTGCTCCAAACTGACCCCAGTCTTTGCCTACTGCACGCCGGGATTGTTTTTACCCAATAGGGAGAGTTAATGACAATTTTCACTCTTACCTATGGAATGGGAACTTAATAGAAAATTTCCATATTTTATCTAGTGATCATTTCAATACAGATCATTCATATATCACCGCCATACTCTTGAGAGACCTAAACTGGCTGCCACCTTGAACACGGGCAAACCTGAACACCGTTAATAGTTCATAATACCAGCAAATCACTCCGTCGTTGGCTTTCCAAGTCGTGGTGGCAATTGAGCCTGTTCTCACAGTTCAAATGCAGAGGGGAGAGGAAAGGAAGGTAAGTCCCTACAGCAACCCTTTACGGCCCCTTCAATTCATTTCAGCAGTTCACGACTGAGCATCCACAAGAGCAAGGAGTGAGCGTGCAGTGCTCTTTACAGACAAACCCACTGCAGTCCAGGCGATTTGGACTTGTTGTGGCTAACCTAGGGTTCCCGAGGCTGTCCATTCTGGAGAACTGGATGATCTGAATTGACCTTGTGGCTAGCAGGCCAATGCTTTACTCACTAGGGCCACTGGACTGCCCTCCTTGAGGGACCAGCACAGGAAAAGCCTTCCTCGTCATTGGGTTTGCTCTCCGTTTGCTGCAGAGAGCTACAGGGAAAAGGAAGGAAGGGGTGTATGTGACCTGGATTTTTTCATTGTTCAAAAAGACAGGCACAGAGTACCCCGAAGTGACGACCTGATGCCTGCTGCTTTGACAGACTGATGCGTCCCATTGGTTGCCAGGTTTAGACTGGGTGTCCTATCTGCAGAACACCTGAGGTCCAAGGACAGGGCAGTAGAATCGATAAAACCAGGGGTCAGAATCGAGGAAAGGAGGCAGGTGAGCTTGAGGTGTCTCCAAAGGAAGCAAGGGAAACATGCAAATACTTTGGATTGGTTGGGAATGTAGCATTGCCAAGAGTCCCAACTCAACACCAACAACGACGATAAAAAGCCTGAAGCCCAGGCTTTTTTGTAACTTCCCCTCACTTTTGAAGGTTAGCAATGAGTTGTAAGAGCCTCCAGTAAACTCTTTGATGAAAAAAAGAAAAACATAAACACAACTAGGGAGGTGGGGGGGGGGCAGGACAAACAAAAGCTGGCCGGCGGCTTAGAAATTAATTTGGTTTCAACCTCAGTGAAGAGTATGTGAGTAATTAAAGCGATACGGTTATGATCAAGTTCGTGACGCTGGAAGGCGAAACCAAAAGGTTGAATCTAGTAGCTGCCTGGAGGGTGGCTATGCTGGACACTCCTCCTCAGCAGAAAATGTGAGGAATGCCTTAAGAAATACAAGAGACACTTTGGAAAAATTCCCTCTGAGATACTTCATTTAAAAGACCTACCCGGGATTTATTCATTATTATTTTCAAAGTAAAATCGGTCATCTTACCTGCACTCTCTTGAGAACTTTGTGCTTGTCAGTGCTTGCTGTTTGATAGACTTTTGCCATAACTATTGTTTTTCCCAAAGGCCCGCATGCTGTCTCCAGTTTCCGGTTGCAATCTTACATTCGGGATGGTAAAAATAGAAGACACTGTGGACATGACAGAAAGTTTTCACTTACATATTTATAGGTCAATCTTTGATCTTTTAAAAATACAAATTAGCAGGAGATTCTGAATGTCAGGCATCACACTCTATGGCATCTGATGTTGGTCTTTGAAATAACTAGAGGTCACAACCCCAGCTACATGCACTTTACATGCAGACATACATCACATCATAACCTGCTTTCCCCTCAGAACCACATCTCTGTGGATGCTCAATGTCTTCTGGTCTAGAATGATTGACTCCGATTTAGAGACAGCACACTCTGTCTGTCCTTCCTGTCATACCAGCCCTTCATCCATTGGAGACAAAGTTACTCAGCTCCTCCTGGTGCTATGTATGGCAGTGAACAGACCAGTATGAAAAGAAATCTTTGTCCTCATGGATTCCAGTTTGGGAGCGAGACAATACATAGTCAAGCACAATATATAACATATCAAACGGTAAGTGTTACCAAGAAAAACAGATCAGGGAAGAGAATCAAAATGCTGGAGTGAAAACAGGTGGCAACAGGAAGGCACTCCATGGACCCAATGCTGAGTATGCAGCCATCCACTTCTTGAGAGAAGGAGCAGGTACCAAATGTAGTAAGAAGCAAGAGTGGACTCGAAGGAGCCCAGAATGGGCAGCAGCAAAGGAGCTAGGAGACTCCTGGGAAATCAGGTGGAAGAAGATGGTGAGTGAGGGCAGTTGGGTCCTTGAGAAGGGATGCGATGGTGGATGCATTTTGAGGTTGGCACCAACTGGGTTTGGGGAGGATGGGATATGGAGTGCCACTCATCCAGGATAGTCAAGGATAACTCCGGGTTTGTTTTTTTTTTAACTCTGTCAGTTGGAAGAAAGGTGTGGCCTCTTACTAACAAGGGAAAGGTAACAAGAAGCATCCACTTTGCGGGAAAGATTAGGATTCAGTCTTGGCCATTTTGAGACCCCAACTCGATTGCCAAATGGAGGTGTAGAGTAGTCAGCTAGAGATGCAAGTCGGGAGAGGCAAGTTGGGGAAGATCAGGCTGGAGAGATATCTGTGGAGACGGCCACTGCTGGACAGGTGATATTTAAATGGTGAAACCGGAAGCGGCTCCAGGAAATGGACGTAGACAGAAAGATCCCAACCTTAAGCCCCAGGGCACTCTGACAGTGAGACAATGGCAGTTGAGGAGAAACGTGCAAAGGACACTGGGACAAGGAGGTCTAGAGAGGCAGGAGAAAAACCATGAGGGAATGGTGTTCCTGAAACCAAGGGAAGACAGGCTTACGCAGGCTCAGAAGTGGTCGCGTGCTGAACTCTGCCCTTGGACCAGGATGAGAGCTTGGAAAGCCCTGATGGCGAGAGCAGTGTGGAGGTCTCTGGGAAGAAACATTGACAACAGCAGTTCTGAAGGACTGGAGACAGATGTCTGTTTGGAAAGGGGCCCAAGGGGAGCTGGAAGATTAGGAGTTAGCGGCAGCAAAACCATCTGCAATGAGTGTGCTTTGTTTTATTTTTGCCGTGATGATATTGCCGTACCCGGATGCTATAATATTGTTTGAGGATAATATATAGCACGGAAAGCACAGAACATGGAGGGAAACCCATTATGGTGGGAAGGGTCTTCAGGGCTCACGGTGGCCATCTCTCCCGTTTTCTAAGTGAGAAAGCTGAAGCTTCAAGAGACTACGGGGCTTGGCGCAGGCTGCCTGGTTGCTCATGGAGTTGCCGTTGGCATCCAGGTGGTCTGATTCCCTGTTCGGGGCTCTTGACACGGTACCAATTTGTTGGCCTCCTTTCACTGCAGATTTGAGTTCTGTGAGTTAGCAAATGGATGTAATGAAACCAAGGACTCTGTGCTATGAAGTGTGTTTTGTTCATTTACTTTGACAAGGCTAGTTCAGCCTCAATTATTTATGTAACTTGATAGTATACACAGGAGAATGCTCTGTGGTATGTTTGGGAAAAGTAATGAATTTCTTGTAAATCAGCCTTTAACTTTCTTCCCTGCAATTAAATCTTTGTGAAGAAGTGGAGCAGGGCTGCTGGGATTTCAGGACATGGGGTGCGCCCGCGATGACAGGGCGTCACCAGCATTAGCCAGCTCTCGCTGCCATCTCCCCGGATAGCTGCGTCCCTAGGGCCACGCGGCACAGCAATCACTCTTGTTTCCATGGCACATGAATCCATTCCTTTTACTTTACTCTGCAGACAGTACTTAGAAACTCTGAAAATCAAACGCTGTGCTACTGTGGTAGTCATGTCATGAATGCCCTAAGCTGCACCCTCACATGCCTCCTTTTCAAAGAGCTCTGAAAGGAAGCCCACCTGGAATCAGTGTTATGGAGGGATTATTTGAGCCCCCAAGTAATGGTTTGGATTATCCAGTTCCAAAGGGCATGTATCTTTAAAACATGTCCACCCAGGGGGGCGGGGTGGGTTATGCCAGGTAGAAGGAGATGACTGGGGGCCAAAGTAAGTTCAACAAGTAAGTTCAACACCAATATATAATAGTGTTGTTAAAACATTGATAGCACAAAATACCATAGTCATTCTACGGAGGAGTGTCAAATTGGGGTTGTAGCATGCTTATGCCTGACCCTTAATTGCTTAGGAAGAATGCCCAAGGAGTCAACATCCCCCTTTATCATGAGTCTACTCTTCCTTAAATTCTCATGAGTTTGCAAACAGACAAAAACTCCACACACATAGCACCATTCCTGTTCACTTGATTCTGATTGACAGTGATGCGACAGAACTCCTCCAAAGGGTTCCCAAAGCTATCCACCTCTAGGGGAGCACACTGCGGCCCATGGCTGTCTCCCTGGGATGGGCTGGTGGCCCAGCATCGCCGACCTTGTGGTAAAGCCACACGCTTCGCCACCGTGATGCAGCTCACATGCCTAGACCGAGGGGTCCTGGGGGTCTGGTGTGAGCACTCGCCTTTTCCCAGAGTCCACCATGAAAGTGAAATTTAATTTTAAGAGTTTCTAATTATCATCCGCCGCGTGTGGACTCAGAAAAATGGAGTCACCAAAAGCAGATAATTCACCTAAAGGAACTACTGGCTCCCCGAGTCTCTCAAGTCTGGGACGTCGTTGTTTTGTAAACATGTTTACAAGCAAGGCCACATTGTTCCAAATGGAAATGAATGGAGCATTTACTACTGGGATTGTCCTTTCCAGTGACTGGATTTATGCTTCATAATGATTATCTGCTAGACACAGGGACAGCATTTCTAAAACTCAAAGTTGTTACCACAGGCATTTAGCAGAATCTTACTTTAAAAATAAAATGAATTTTTTTCATCTTTATTCTCCCCCCTTCAAAAGGTTTCACTGCTCCTGATGTCTAACGTTATGCAGAGACGTGTTTCTGCCAATGAATATCGCCTTATGGCTATGCTTCTGCAAATAGCCTGCTGTGAGCTGATAAAAGGATTAATGCAGCCAAAATTCTTAATCTGTGAAATTACAAATTAAATTCTCATATTAAAAATACCACCCTGAGGTATTTTTTGTGGTTTTAATTCCCCTCTGGTGTTCTGCATATATTGTGCCTGTTAATGACGGGGACAAGGCTGTCTGCGCTGGCAGCCTGCTGCCGAGTGATAATGTGTGGGCATTTACTCACTGATAGAAACTGGATTTAACCACGAGCTGATAAACTAAGTGGCAAGTGGGTAATAAGTCCATATTAACAGAGAAGTACTATGACAGAATTCAGAATTCATAGACCTTCAAAATCCTGGCTTAAACTCGGCCGTCGAGCCAGATGGGATTGAGATGTCACCCAGGAGGAGTGATCCCAGTTGCGGTTAAGAAGGAAAACAAACCAGACATGTACGCTTGATGAGTCACAACCTAACGAGTATCTGTGCCTCTTTTAATTTGCTTCCCATACAGAAAAAGATGTAACCAATTCATGACTATTGGTTCATAGTGATTTTCACTTCCTGTTTTCGCTCTTGGATTGGGGATGGTGGTTGTACCGGTCATTGGGTAAACCATTACAAAGGAAGCAAGGCAGGAGACAGAACCCGGCTGGAAATAGAGGAGGAGCATTGCAAAGATCACAAGAAAAAACCCACTATCTTTGAACTCCAGGTTTCCACCAACTTTCTGAAGCCCTTTTGTATAAAACATTAAAAAGGACCTGCTAAGCATCCGGGGGGTGGGGGGGGAGATGCATTAATAAACCTCTCAAACAACAAATAAAATCACCACCATTGAGTCGATGATGGCTTCTAGTGATGCCATCGGACAGGGTAGGGCCGCCCTGTGGGTCTCTGAGACTGTAACTCTTTACGGAAACAGAATGCCCCATCTTCTCCCGAGGACCCACCAGTGTTTTGAATTGAGGTCAGCAGCCCAATGTATAACAGTGACTCCATCAGGGCTCCTATATACTTACAGTCACTTAAAAGTAAAAACAAAAATGGGACTAAGCTTAGGCTATTAAAAAAGGTATTAAGGATTTAGGGTAGGAACATCTAAGAGGAGAAGATACTTGGGATTCAGTTCCAGAATGAGGAGAGATTGTCAAGAATTCAATACAGTGAAGGAAACGGGGGAAGGGGTGGTCGAAGAATCAAGACGGAAGTGGTAACTTTAGGGCTGTATATTGTAAATGATACATGTCCAGGAATTAACCAACATCACATAAATACTTGTGCATGTATGCAGCATGTGCACTTTTGAGCACACACAGAAAGGAACTGAGGTACTATCACTAATCAGTTATTTGGACAGAATGCACCGATCATGAACAAAAATATTCTTTTTGTAATAGTGCTTTCACAATATCACAAGAATTGTATTTCACACTTTGGAAGAAAGATGAGAATCTCCCGGCCTGAAATTCTTGAGCAAACATTTAAAATGTAATTGACCAAGGCTGTGTAAATATGAGCACTTTCGTAAAAACAAAACAAAAACCCACCCTGGAATGTGTTTTGTTTTAAAGAGCTTCAAAGAGGAGCTGTCTGTCTGAGCACCAAAAGACTGGAAGCTACAATGAATCGCATGCCTTCAGCTCTGACATGTCAGTTCAGTGCATCAGCCAATGGCCAACTCTGTTCCTCTGCTCACTGCATAGCAGCCCTTTTCTAAGGTCATTGTTACAACCAAGATGGGCTCTGAGAATCACACAGAAATGAATCATTCCTCCTTTCTGTACTGCAGCCAGTGAAAAAGGGCCATATGCATAAAGCACTAAATATGTAAATCATATTTTCCTTTTCCTTTATGACTGCTTAGATCATTTTTTTTGGACACACACATAATCAAATACAAAGACACGCAGCTGCAGACTGCAGAGCAGAGATAGCACAGGGAAAAAAAGGTATCCATTTTCTGTTTTCTTCCTGTGTCGGTTAAGTTAGCAAGTGAATGACAGGATGTCATTAAATATATAGGTCTCCCCAAACACTCATCCTCCTGTACACACATACACACACGTGCACACAGATGCACACCCCCATATGGGTATGGATGTGGATAATGCATACACACATTATCTTACACAGGCACATATAAAGAGGTGGATATCTCTCCATGTGTGCTACACCAAACGATGTGCCTGCTTTGAGTGACTGTGGTCGATTTGTCATACTCACTATCAGTCAGTTCCCATAGCCGTGGGGGCAGGTCACTAAAATACTCGTGGCTCAAGGCTGCCTGTGCTGATAGTCTGTTCTTTGGGGAACACTGTAGGAGCTTGGAGGCCAGGTCTTCTGCATGGTTCACATAACTGAGTCTACAAACAAAAGGAGAACAGAGAGAAATCAGTCTGAACAAGGAAATTCACTAAACAAATCCAAGGTTCCCCTAATTTGGGGAGACTTGTGAATTTTTGTTCTCAGCCACAAATCAACCTGTATCAATCAACATCTGAAAATATTTTTTACAGAATTCTCGGTTATCTGTGACACCAAACTTATAACTCTTGTTATACTAGTGGCATCTATTGAAAAGGGTTTTACTCTAAGTAAAGGGTTGATATTTACAGAAAGACAGAAGTAGATCCAAAGGCAGAAAATGTTATAAGACACTTTATCACGCAGTTGCAAGAATGTGTTTATAAATCTATGTACTGCTTCCAGTATGCAATACATACCTGGATCCCTTTACAGGAAAATTAATAGAAAATAATTAGGAGCGTTAGAGTAAAGCTGCTCTTCAATTCTCTAGTTACTAAAGTTACTTCTCCTCTAAAAGTCTGAATTTGCTTGCACTGAATAAGCAGTGATTGGAAAAAGTGCTCCGTGGAACATGAACAATCATACTAGTAACAAAAAGCAAACAAAGGTGTATGCTTAAACCATATGGGGCTGAATCAATTCAAGATGACCTTTAATACAGCAGTAGATAGAAAGTGTGTGTGTGTTAAGATGACCAGAGAGAGCAGACAAGTACAGTCTTCTTTCGAGGTGGTGTCAGCTTTTATGGGGGGAGCGGTGGCAAGTAGCCACCCTGGCTTTGCTTTTCATGGAATGTTTCACTACTTGGTTCCATAAAATCCAGGTGATTAACATAATAATTACACGACACGTGTACCTGTGTCAGGCACTTTTCTAGGAACTTCTACTATACACAAAGGCTGCAATTGATTATGTTCCCATATTGTAACAGTGCAAGCTAAGGAAAAAGCCACACAGGCTCAGACTTGTTCAGAGGAGTGGACATTTAAACCCATCCAGAAAGATGACTCCAAAGGAATTTGCAAATGCTGTTTTTACCTCTCTCAGCTCATCTCTAAAGATGCAAACCCATCGATCTCTGAGTTTTCACGAGAGCATGGGCGAGGGACAGTGGCTCTCAGAAGTAGCCAGCTGCTGCATAGTTCCTGCCAACCTCTTACTTTTAATGCTCGGTAACTTTTTGACGTCTTTCCCATAGTCATCATATGCTTTTGCTGTTGTATGCCTCCAGTTGATTTCGACTCAGTACCGGTGCCCAATGACCGAGTAGAACTCTCTCAGACAGTTTTCTGGGCCGCAGTCTTTACAGAGGGAGTTCTGGCGGGACAGGGGTTGATTGTTTGACTGCTAACCAACAGGTGAGAGGTTACAACCCACCAGCTACCCTGGGGAAAAATTGCGACAGTCTATTTCTGTAAAGAAAGATAAAACCAAAGACAGTCTCTTCCTGTGGTTAAGTCACTGACTCACTGTGACCCCGTGGAGCACAGCAGAACTGCCCCTGGGGGCTCAGGAGGCTGTACTTCTTCCCCAGAGCAGAATGTGCCATCTTTCTCTGAGGGAGCAATTGGCGGGTTCAAACGGCTGATCTTGTACTTAGCAGCCCACTGCAAAAACCACTACACTACCGTGGATCCCCTTACCAGATTACAACCTTGGAAACCCTAGAGGGAAATTCTATTTTTGCCTACAGAACCATTAGGGGTTTTTTAATGATCTTTAATGGAATGGAACACCAGCTATTTCCTCCTCAGTGGAATTGCTGCGCAGGTTCAGGCTGCAAACCCAGAGTTGAACCATTATGGCACCAGGTGTCCTTAATCACCGCGGCAGTTACATTATCTGCGTCAACTTCATAAACAGAGTGAGGGGGGTGGGGTCTAGCCTGCCAAACAGGACACACACAGTCTGATGAGGCTTCCTTGTGAGCGGGGTCTTCTCATGAGGGTTCTGGAAACGTCCTTCCTTCCTGGAGGCATGACACACTCATGTTGACACACCACATGGAGTCACACTGATGGCAGCCAGGGGTCTGGAACTGGAGGAGTCATGTGGCGACCCACACTAGCACAGAGCTGCTTTCACCAGCTTTAGACTCACAAGATTGTGCAGCCACTGGCCTCTGGTCTTCCTGCGTTCTGTGTCACTGCACGAGTCTGAAAAGGCATGTCTGGGCTAGTGTCAGACTTACGGACGTGATCTGGACTAGGTAAGGATGTTTTCTCAATATGCTGTTGCACCTTGATATAAAACTCTCCCTTACACGTATAGGAGTGTCTTTGAGCGTGTTTCTCTTGTTGACTTGGTCTATGACACAATCACAATTTAGCTGTGCTTGGTTTTTAATTTTATCCAATTAAACAAGCCGTATTTCCTAAGGAGAACATTTAGTCTGTTTCTGTTTACAGTATATTTGGAATCAATGCCATCACTATATTCCTTTTTTTCCTGCCTTCTTTTGGATGAGGTGCTAAAGCCCAGTATTTTCCGTCTTCTATGTTGGAAATTATTTCCATGCATTTACGATTTAACCTTGTTTTTCTTTTGCATTGCGTTACTTCTCTCTATATAAGCTATTAGCTAAATGGAATTTTTTCGAGTAGGTTAATAATGACAAGCAACATAAATTATTTGGCTAAAATAACATTGCTATAATTTTATCAATCGTACAATAAAGCAAATTACCAAATGTCCAAATATTAACTTCCACAACTTAAAGACATGAAATAAATCATTAGATATTTTCCCAATTAATTACCAAAAACCTCGTCCTTTTCATTTGTCTCTGTGTGTGAAGTTTAGAAGGAAAATATAAGACACATCAAACCAAAGTAGTTCTTAAACAGCTTCCAATGGATACAGGGGGAAAAAATTAAAAGCTTTGCAGGACCTTTGTGATTAATAATTAATAGCAATAGTAACAAAGCATCTATACCTTTAAAAATGTTCTAAAATATTTTTCAAAAATTAGAAGATGTCTTTCGTGTGTCTAGCGCAAGATGGAGGCCATATCTCATCACAAGTATTGTGAAGCTCTCTTCATCCTTATTTACAGGCCTCTGTTTCATGCAAACACTGCACCAACTATGTGGCACTTTCTTTCTAGTCTGTAGACATTGAGGACAATACTCCCTGAACGATGCAGATTTTCCATGGACTTTACAAGCAGAGGCATGTGACTTTCAAGATGGAGATTTTCTTAGTAGCATAAGTGAGATTGATAACATTTGATAACATTAAGTAATCATCATAAGACGTGGTACAAAGCCAACAAAATCAAGGGTTCCAAAACTCTGATGTACCCTGGTATGAACATGGGATATGTAACCTGACGTAAACCAGTCCAAAAAATTCACCGCCGTCTAGTGAATTTTATGACTCACACCAGTTGCAGTTCTATAGGACTGAGAACTGCCCCCTTTGCATTTCCCAACTTGAACACATCTTTACAGAAGCAGAGTGCCTTGGCCTTTCATAGGCTCCTCTATTTTCAATGTTTGAACTGGTTGGAGCGATAAGGCAAAGGAAAAAAAACAAATCATAGTTTCCAAGATGCTCATTGTGCAAAATAGAAAAATAATTCAAATCTCCTCTTGGGCATGTTGGCACCTAATTTTCTTCTGAACTGACAAAATTCTGTCATTGAAATAGATTGGAAAAAGGCTTATGACTCAAGCTGCATGATCTCAGGAAAGTAGATAAAAATGCTAAGCATACACACACAAAATGCTGTGCACATCGTAAAAGCTGAACAGCTAGATTCTTTGGGAAGAGTCCAAATGGGTTGATAATAATCTAAAGACTGCAATACTGTCAACTTTGTAACCTGGTAAAAATGTTCATCAATATGCCTATGAAGCTTCAATAGACATATCACTCACCAAGTCTCCAAGAGGGCTAAAATGCACAATAAATTATGCCCTGCTTTGCAGATGGACTGCTTTGCAGTCCATTTAAGGACTTCCTCAATGCAAGAACACTTTGTTCAATTAAACTATCATTCCATGATGTTCACCTTCCTGACCCGATCACTGAAGACAATGTGTGCATAAGCAAAAGTGGTGAAGAAAGATGATGGTGCCTGGGTATCAAAAGATATAGTGTCTGGGGTCTTAGTCTAGTTTGGAAGCAACAAAGCTCACATGAAAGAAGCATACCAGCCCGTGTGACCACAAGGTATCAAAGGGATCAGGTATCAGGCATCAAAGGACAAAAAACCATATGATTCAACTTCTTGATATAATTGCTGAAGATACATGTGTGCATAAGTAAAAGTGGTGAAGAAAGCTGATGGTGCCAGGCTATCAAAAGATATAGTGTCTGGTATCTTAAAGGTTTAAAGGTAACCAAGTGACCATCTAGTTTGGAAGCAACAAAGCTCATATGGGAGAAGCATACCAGCCTGGGTGACCATGAGGTGTTGAAGGCATCAGGTATCAGATATCAAAGAACTAAAAATTATATCATTGTAAATAAGGGGGAGGACAGATTGTGAATCTAAAGCACATCTGTAGGGAAAAGGGCACCTCATTACAGAAGAGTTGCAGAGGAGGAGACAAGTCAGAGGGCAGTGTAGCAATGATGAAACATACAACTCTCCTCTAGTTCTTCAATGCTTCCTCCCCACCCCGGCCCCACACACACTATCATGATCCTAATTCTACCTTACAAATCCCACTAGATCAGAGGATGCACACTGGTATAGATAGGATCTGGAAACATAGGGAATCCAGGATAGATGATTCTTTCAGGGCCAGTGGTGAAATTGGTGATACTGAGGGTGTGGGGTGAAGGTAGAAAGGGAGAACTGATTATAAGGATCTACATTTAACCTCTTCCCTGGGGTTCAAACAGGGAAGTGGGTGAAGGGAGAACATCGAACAGTGTAAGATATGACAAAATAATAATTTATAAATTATCAAGGGTTCATGAAGGAAGGGGGAGGTAGCTGAAGCATGGTTAGAACTTGGATACAAATCAAAACTTCAGTATACACATTCAAGTCCAATATGATCTGCATGCAGGTGCACACTGACATATCAAGGAGACATCCTTGATAGAATGTTATACTGGAGCTTGTTTTTATCCCTGCTCTTTGCTTTGTAGATTCTATTTTTACAGCACCTGATATCTTAGATAATGTTGTACCAAGAATGTCACTTATCAAATTTTTAAAAAATTCTGAGTCAATGCAAACACGCACATATTCCCAAATTTGAGTATGAATAAAAAGAAAGGATACAGTTCTTTGCTGCATGCCTGAGCAAGCTGCAGTCCGATGCTTCTTACAGAGTCATTCCCTGTGCTTCTCGTTCCTCTGCATCTCCATTCATTTACAACAGGGAGTAGGGAGGGAGGGAAAAATGAGGAGCTAATACCATGGGCTTAAGGAGAAAGCAAGTGTTTTGAGAAGAATGAGGGCAACTGATGTACAAATGTGCTTGACATAATATGGATAGATGGATTGTGATAAGAGTTGTATGAGGCCCCAATAAAATGATTTAAAAAAAGTCTTCCCTGCCTCAAAGTCCATCTCCAAGGCAAGAAAAGCAGCAGGCAGCCCAGTCTGAATTATTGGAATCACTGTTTCTATGGCCACAAGTGTCTTTGAAATGAGCCACAGTTTAGGACAATACTTCGAATACAAAAATTGCTATCTTTTTTTCTTTTTTTAACTTTGTCTTGTAGTTTGTCCTCACAGCTCCAACCAATAGCAGTTCTGCGAGTAAAGCAAACCACACAGTTACTCTATGAGGCGTTTCCAATGATGTGGATCTACAGACAAAGTCCCATTGGGATAGACCTCAACAAATTGCTTGTTTTTAAGAGCTCCATGCCACTCTTTTCTTTGTCACGAGCTTTACTGAAACTTCATGCTGCTTTCCACCATTATGTAGTACTTTGGCAAAAAGAAAAGAAATAACACAAAACAGCAGAATGCTTTCAGATCTGCACCATGATAAACAGTACTATAACAAGTCACCAATAGTCTGGATAGACAAAGGTAAGTTGTGTTAGTCTGGGTAAACTGGAGAAACAAAATCATAGACACACAGATGGATATAGGGAAAAGGTATTAGAAGAATAGAACATTAGGAAAGCATCCCAATCCAGTCCAGTTCAAAGTCCTAAGTCCAACATTAGCCCATATGCTCAATACCAGTCTATAACGTCTCCTTCTGATTCATGAAGTCACAGGCCAGTGGGTGCAGAGTCCCAGCACTGGCAGGGGTCTCCCCATGGCTCCTCGCTTCCAGGGCTCAGGGTCCATCAACAGAATCCAGTGGTAGCAGAAGCAACTCAGAGCTGGTGGGGGTCTCCATGTGGCTTCTCCAGCTTCAGAGGTCTGGCTCCATCAGGGTAAGGCCGTGTGACTTCTCCTCTGGCTCCTTCAGCTCCTCA
>PVJH01003250.1:40357-146854 GCA_004026705.1 Nesogale talazaci
GTGGGTGCAGAGTCCCAGCACTGGCAGGGGTCTCCCCATGGCTCCTCGCTTCCAGGGCTCAGGGTCCATCAACAGAATCCAGTGGTAGCAGAAGCAACTCAGAGCTGGTGGGGGTCTCCATGTGGCTTCTCCAGCTTCAGAGGTCTGGCTCCATCAGGGTAAGGCCGTGTGACTTCTCCTCTGGCTCCTTCAGCTCCTCGGATGCTGCCATCTTGTCTTGTCCATGATTCATCGTCTCTGATGAATAACTTCCAACAACTGGGGATATAGCTTCTCATCTTCACAAGGGAAATATCGCGAGATTTCCCAGAAGTCTCAGGAGAAAGTCATGCCCACACGGAGGCCTCATTGGCTACTCAATGGCTATCTCCAGATTAAGAAGCTAGACCCTACCCCTACATCTCAATCATGAAATTAACATAACCACCTGACCACCACATAAGTCATTATCAAAACAAAATTCAGAACCTAGATGTCTCTCCATACCATGAGAATACAAAAAGAGCCACGTTAATATTTGCTTCGTAAATTCGTACTAGTGTGATAGGGCTATTTTCAAGTTCCTCTATTAACTGGTCTATACTTGTTGGATGGGTTGTATGGAATAAAAAAAAATTTGTGTGCTATACATGATCTACACAGAAACTGGGTAGTTCATTACAGGCATGCTAATTCAGTTAAAATATGAGCAGATCAACTTTTGAACAGATCAAAATATTTGATTCAGAGCTTTAAAATGGCCCATTCTAGATTAATTCCCTCCAGATTAATCTAGAGATTTTAGATTCCCACCACTGATATTTGGAATCAAAACCTATAGCTTAAAATACTAATCACCTGTACATCTTGTTAAAATGTTTGTCTAATTTGAAACTCATCACCCTTATGTCTAGGTTAACTGCGCTTATATTTCTTTTTCTCTTTTTTTTAGGCATCACTGCCCTCTGGTGGTGGGAGTAGGAGGCCCAGCCTTTGCTCCTGTGAGCTGGAATTGAACCTCCATCCCAGTGGTCCACAGTCCCGCGCACAACCACTATGCCACTGGGGCTCAGCCCGCTCTTATATTTCTAAATTCAATTGTCTGCATGCAGAATTTCTGAAGTTCACTTATCTGCATAGGGAGGTTGTGTTTTGTCTCAAGATTATCTCCACTGACCTTCAGACATATCATCAAAGTATAGTCAAGAATACCACTTAACTATACAATGATTTGCCCCAGACACTGCAGGCAGTAGCATTTGCTATTGAGGTAAGTTAGTTTCAGGTTTTATCCCAGAAGATATCGAAAGACAGCAGTTCTCCAAGTAGATGGTCCTTTACCTTGTTAACATGTAGATTTAACTTAAAGTTGAATGATATAATAACATCATGAGAGGACTTCCAAAGATTCATGGGGAAAAATCCATTATTTTTTCTTCTCATTCTTTTATTTAGGTTAAAAAAACCCTCAAGTTTTTTAAAGTTTTATTGAGGTATAACTAACACGTAGTTGATATCACATAGTTCAACTGTCCAGTCATACTAAGAGTTGTGCGTTCATCACCACAATCAACTTTGGAACACTTATTCCTTCTTGTGTCCATTGCTGTTGACTCTCTGTTACCCTAACTTCCCCCCTCCAGTGTCCTGACACCATGATTAATCCTGTTGCTATCTATGTAGATCCACTAATCCTGCAAAACATAAAAAACAAAGACCAAAACCCCCCAAAGGTCCAGCAACAATGAGCAAACAGAGCTGAGAAAAACATCAATAGAAAAGAAAGCAGAAACTCTGTTTACAGACCAGAACAGATCTAAAATGGGTCAAAGGCCCTTCATGGAAGACAGTAGAGCAGCCCCATTTCTCACGTGATCAATGTCAAAAATACTATCTATATTTTGTGTGCATGTGAGGACATCACTCACCTTTCTTCTCACATCTCAGACACTCCTTTTCTCATTATTTCTCTTGTACCTAAAATACAACCTTTTGAGATTGTCTCCACGGGATCAGCTAGTGGCAAACTATTCTGTCTCAATGATTTCACTGTTCTTCACTTTATGAGAATATTTTTGTTGGGTATGAAAGTCTAGGTGGAAGGCATTTTCTTAGTCCTGTGAGTATATTATTCCACAGATTTCTGTTGCTGCTATCTTCTGATCCTTCTCTTCCTCTACGGCAGTGGTTCTCAACCTGTGGTGCGTAACCTCTTTGGCGCTGAGATGGTCCTTTCACAGGGATCACTCAGTTTATAACAGTAGCAAAATTACAGTGATGAAGTAGCGAAAAAAATAATTTTATGGTTGGGGGTCACCACAACATGAGGAACTGTATTCAAGGGTCACTGCATTAGGAAGGTTGAGAACCACTGCTCCACAGAGCTAGACTTTTACAATGTAAAATATTTTTCTTAAATCTGCTCCACAGTCATCTTGTTTTCTTGTACTTGAGGTTTCATGTCTTTAACCCGTTATGAAACAATACCAGCTATTATTCTCTGAATATTACCTTTTCCTAATTTTTTTATCAGCTCTCCTTTTTTAAACTTTATTATAATAGCCTTGTACTAAATCTTCTCATGTGTCTACTCTTTTATGTTTTCCATCTGTTAGTCCTTCCACTTTCCTGCATAATTATTTCAGAGGCATCTTCCAGTTAAGTGAATTCTGTAATCAGTATTTAATGTTCTGCTACTTGTTCACTGAGTTCTTACTTCACTGATTAAATTTATTTTTGATAGTTATTAGTTCCTTTTAATTCTTTAACGCATTCACCTGCTTACTTTGGAGAATTGCTTATTGGAGTTTTTAATTTTATCTTTTATTCCTTTACATTTAGAAAGAATTATGATTAGCTCACAGACATTGTTCTATAGCTCACCAGAGGGAGTAGCACTCGGGTCTTACGTACTTGTGAGCAGCCATCTAAGATGCAACCAGGGGTCTCTTCGCATCAGAGCAAAGAAGAGTCATGAAAATGTACGGACACATTGGAAAACATGATCCGGTGGATTAGCGGACAACACACAGGTCAGCTTCTACCAGTCTAGCACCAAAAGACATAGATGGTGCCCAGCTATCATTAACTGCTCTAAAAAGGACCAAGAATAATAATTTAATCACTAGTTTTCCTTCCTTCTTTTTTTCCCCTTTCTATTAATTCTAACAAGCGACTTCTGTTAGGCTTCAAAATCTAACTAAGCAAAGTTTAAGTTCCTCCATCCTCCAACTTTAGGGATGACTCTCAAATACATTATGCAAAGTCAAAGCAGCCATCTCCAGAGATTACACATGCTATGATTTCACTTGTAATACACCCTGGACCATGAAAAATTATAGAAGCAGAGAGTTGATCAGTGGTTGTTAGAAGTTGGCAGTGGTAGAAGTGACAGGGGCATAGGATAAATTATTCATATGGTTTTATATCTCGAACAAGGAGAGACATTACGATACATCAACACGAGAGAAGGCAGCACCAGGAGAACTGCCAAGGAAAGCAGTTTAGAGAGATAAAAGTGGTGCAGGTATTTCAAGAGGTCAGTTTGGGCATTAGAGCAAAGCATTGGCCTCCAATGAGTGGTGGACATTGGGCTGCTTTGTCTCAGTGGGGTTCTTGTCCCTGGTTCCTTAAGAGGATTTCTGCCCTCCTCCACCTCCCCAGTCTTAAGAGTTGATCCTATAAAGCAGTGGTTCTCAATCTTCCTAATGCCTTTAATACAGTCCCTCATGTTGCGGGGACCCCCAGTCATAAAATTATTTTTGTTGCTACTTCATAACTATAATTTTGCTGCTGTTATGAATCATAATGTAGATATCTGATATGCAGGATATATTTTCATTGTTAAAAACTGAACATAATTAAAGCATGGTGACTAAGCATAAAACAATATGTAATATATGTGAAATATTTCTAATTACAAATAAATAAAATTTTGAAGCATGGTGTAGCATGGGTAACAGTCTTAATGGGACAACAGTAAACCACGTTGCCACATTTTGCAACAGTATACATAAAAAGCCAAAGGCAGTGAGAAATTTGAGATAGCTTCTTTCTGCCCAGATCATAAATTCTTGGGGAAGTCTTTGCGAGAGCACAACGAACATCATCTTCCACAAGTCTATTTCTGTATTTAGACTTGATAACCAACCAGCTGAAAAACCCTGTGTCACAAAGATATGCTACTGGAAATGCAGAAAGAAGGCCCAAAACAGTCTCAGAACAGGATATGATTGCAAACACTTGATCCAGAATTTTCTAACTGGCATTGTAAAGAAATCTGTTCCCACGACATCGATGTTCACAAGTTCAGTGAACTCCTCTTATGCTGTCTCAGGAACATTTTCAACTTTGACTGCGAATGGGCTTCTGGTAAGTGCAGATGGGGTGGTCAGGTAGATTTGGAAAGTACAATGAAATTTCACCTGCAAGCATGTGCAAGTGTCCTTTCACAGACATTTTCATCGTATCCTTTTGTCTGGTTCAATGCCATGTTCCTCAAAGAAAGCAGATAATGTAGGCAACAAGCAAATTCTATTTTCATTCATTACCATTTTTTTTTTGGTCAAAGCTGAAGTTTCATTTGGAATGATCAGATCTTTTCAAACAAAGGAAGACATGTTGCATTTCGTCCTTGAAGTGATAAATTTAACTCATTCAAGATGACAAAGATGTCAGCCAAGTAAGCTATTTGACCGCTGAAAAGTGTTTCAAACTGTGTCTTGCTTTCTGATTAAAAAACATTTTGCATTCATCACGAAGCTCAGAAGCACACTTTAAAACTCTTTCCCTTGACAACCATCTCACTTCAGTGTGAAATAGCAGAGCATTATTCGCTGCATCCAACTCATCACACAGCTGTGGAAACTGTCGACTGTCTAAAGTGCTCACCTTTACAAAATGGATAGCATTCATGATGCTTTTCATTACTCTTTTTTTTGGGGGTGGGGGTGGGCATCACTGCCCTCTGGTGGCCATGGAAGCTACCCAGCCTTGCTTCTGGAGAGCTGCTGCTGGATTTGAACCGCCAAGCCTGTGGGCCGCAGCCCAGCACTCAACCATTACGCCACCGGGGCTCAGCCCCAGCTTTTAATTATTTCTTTTAACTCTTGTGGTGGCATCTTCATTGCTAACATTTGATGATGTTAAGTGACTTTGACATCACAAACTGACGTCTGATGACTTCCAGTGACTCATTCCATACAAAACATTGAAATTCATATTGACATCCTAGCACAGCCGGATGGAGCGCCATCTGTGAAAATACCACAAACCTTTTCCCAAGGATCTTATGCTCTTTCAGAAATGACCGTGTCAAATACATCACATGCAGTAGCTGTTGTTTCAAGAGTTGGCAAAAAAGAAACTCATCTTTAGAGTCACCATCCTTAATGTACTTCACATAAACAAATAACTGTGAAGAGTTTGCAATGTCTGTAGATTCATCAAGCTGGAAGCAAAATATTGGAAGTGGAGCAAATTTAATTTACTGGATTACCTGGTCAAGAATATCAGTGGTGAGTGTCGTTAGTGAGGAAATTGCACTCAAGTTCATAACAAATTTGTCTCTGTTCAGAATTCGAACAATGTTTTTGGCTGCTGGCAACAGTAAATCCTCAGCAATGATGTGAGGTTTCAAAGTTCTGAGTGCCACCCAATAAGAAGCTTCAAAGGCTGCTATGCTTTGCTTCTGGTACTTGTCACCAGTGTCAAGTCTGGCTTTCTTGAGTCCATCAGCTTTGCTTCTAAAATAGTTGGTATCCTTGCTGGCAAAGCTCAGATGCTTGCTACCACAGTGGCATTGTAGCTTGTTTGGCTTCATGGGGCTGCAAGAACTTCACAACAAATAACACATTGTGGTTTTCCAAGTCCTGCTGTAATTATTGAAGAAAAACCATATTGTAAAAAATCCTCACTATATTTTCGTTTCTTAATATTCTTCTCTACATGATCCATTGTCATGGATAGTTTGCTAATAAAAATGACATATAACAGTTTTAAAAACAAAAAAGATGATGCATGGCATAGTTCAGTCAATACAGTTCATTAAAGTTTTGTATGATTTACCATGTTTTTTGCATACTTGTTACTATCACAATGGGGCAGTATTCACATCAACCACAGCTGAATATAAAAAAAAACAAACAGATCAACATCCAGATTAAGTTCCCATGGTACAGGTGCCATATTTTTCGGACCATAAGATGCACCTGACCAAAAGACACACTCAGTTTTTAGAGCAGGAAAACAAGAAAAAATATTCTGAACCAAATAGTACCAGTATACTAAAATGTTCTGGGGTGTCACCCCTTCGGACTAGAAGATGCACCCTTGTTTTCCCCCCACTTTTTTTGGGGGGGGGGAGTGCACCTTATGGTTAGAAAATTATGGTATTTATTTTTTTAGTAGTTGATGATTTTACAGTGCATGATTCTACATTTACTCAATAATTATAATTCATGAAGGGTCGTTTTACCGCCAATACTGCTGCTTTCAAGACAGTAACTGCTTTTAACTGAGTAACTGCTTTCAACACAGTATCTTTCTCTACACGTGTGACTGGTCTGTATAAGTACATTATGGCGCCAACCCTGCCACAAACACCTGTATTCATAGGGGGTATATGTGATGGGGTGGGGTGATGATGTCATCATACTCATAGGTGGGTGTATCCGCAAGTGGGCAGACCTGCCTGGAGATGGCTAGAGGACAGTGTCTTGGTTCAAAGACCATCAGAAATACATGTTTTCTGATGGTCTTAAGGGACCTCTGTAAAAGGGTCATTTGGCCACCAAAAAGGTCACGACCCAGGCTGAGAACCACTGTTGTAAAGGGTGCAATTATGCTGCCAATGAAAGGTCCTCTTAGCAATCTCAGCACCTGACCTCAAGGTCATCATGTGCATCTGCTTGGGGAACCTCTATAGTACTGAAGGGACAAATACACCTTCCCTTCTGAATTCACTGAGGTTGTTGTTGTTGTTGCTGTTTTTAAGAAAAAGATGTTGTTTACAACACTGTGGAAAAATTTTCAGGAATTCTTTTTTTTTAAAGTAATCTGGATGACAATGAAGAAATAAGCACCGTAGGGTAGTCAGGGTATGTGAACACAGGCTATGGAGCTATTCCAATGAAATTCAGTTTTCTGCAATTTCCTCAGTGCTTCTCCATGCAACAGGTACACACATGCACGCAGGCACAAACAGGCCTCACGTGCACTGAAAAAGGAAGAATTGGAGTTTTACAAAGGGCGAGAAGACGTGGTGAATGGCGGCCTCAGGACATGGGTGCAGAGCAGGACTTTCTCTTTGCCCTTTGAGCAGGCAGTCTTCAAGGGTGGTTCTTCCTCTGACATTGCAGCGTCCCTGATCTCAGAAGAACCTGATGGTGAGTGAGCAGCAGGGAGGGTGAGCCCACTTCTACTCACTGGCCTGTCTGGGATGACTCATTAGTATATTTTTCCTGTCACCAAAGACACGCTCAAAAGTGGCTCTCCTCGTCTTTCACTCACCCTTTCAACAAAATCTCCTTCAGAAGTTCACCTAAATCTGAAAACCCATCTGAACACAACAACAACAACAACAACAAAAGAGCAAAACAAATCCAGAGCTGTTTTTTGAGGGGGCCAGACTACAGAAGACTGTCAAAGTTGAAAACTGAGAACTGGAGAGGGAGGGGGAGATAATCCCCAGGAGAACCACGAAGAGGCTGGGCTACGGTACACCCAGGGAAAGGGCGTCAGCCCGCTCGGCCTGGCTCCTAGCACTCTAGATGGAACACAACATCTGCTTGAGGGATGAGAACCTCAAAAATTGTCCCTTATCTGAGAAACATACAGTAAAAAAATGTTTTTAATCACTTTTATGTGAAACACCATCAGTTCCAAGCTTCGTCCTTAAGGTCTATGTTTCAAAATGGATAGCTCCTGAAGGAAGTAATTCTCTCTTCTTTGGGGTTGTTGTTTGATTGTTTTTTAAACTAGAAAGTGAAAGGATCCTTGGTTTTTGTGAAGCAGCTCTTTATCTCGGTGTAGGCTCAAAATGTAGTTTCTAAACCTGTCAATACATCTCTTTGTAGAACAGCTAAGGCACGTTTTTCTTTTGTTCCCAATAATTGACATCTAAATAGCTCTATAAAAATATTCCCCGGACTTTATTAAATTTTTAATAAAAATTTGTGTTTCATAAGTTTAGAAAGAATAGTAGGTTTAATTTACTTATTAGAGGGCAGTCAAGATACTGAAGTCCACAGAAAAGGAAATAAAAGGAAACATGACTATTCCTCCCTAGAATTTGGTATAGTGAAGAGATGAAATTACATCCACCATTGGGTACTGCCGTAAGCATAATGGTATGCTTTGTCCTACAGATATTGGAAACAGAGCACACGGACCTGAATGTGGAGGGTTTCTATGTCCACCTTTCACATGCCATTGTACTCTTCAGAGGGCAAAGTCAAGGGGCAAGAGGGCTTGAATCTATTCATTTGACAGTGCATATGTCGTCATCGAATCAGGGACACCAATGTGAATGTGGGCCACTGTATTACACAACAGACTTCTTGAAAACTGTTTGGATGATCTGTGTACTTGTCTACAGTCCTGTCAAACACTGGTCATTATTGGTGACTGGAATGCAAAAGTTGTAAACAAAGAGGGAGGAATAGTCATTAGAAAAAAGGGCCTGGGTGGTAGTCACAAACCTGGACAGGACCTGATAGTATTTTGCAAGGCCAATGATTTCTCATTGCTAATACCCACTTCCTGCAAAATAAACAGTGACTACTCATGTACACTTTGCCAGATGAAAAACATAGATATCAAATCGACTATATCTGTATAAATAAATAATAGAGAAAGTCGATATTATCAGCTAAAACAAGACTAGGGATCTTGCGACAGATCATGGCTGTGGAACACATCACTGATTGCTCTTATTCGTGTTAGACTGAAGGCGAAGAAAGTTAAAACAGGTTCATGATATCTCAAATATAACTTTGGCTACAACCTGACTGAATTTAGAGAACATCTCAAGAACTGGTCTGACACACTGAACACTAATAACAGTAGATTCAAGGAGCTGTGGGATGACATCAAGAGTATAAAGCATGCACAAAGAAAAAGGTCATTGAAAGACAGGAATGAAAAGACAAAATTGGATGTCGGAAGAGACTCTGAAACTTGCTCTTCACTGTAGATTAGATCAAGCACATGGAAGAAACAAAAGAACTGAAGAGAAAGGTTCAAAATGTAGCCCCAGGAGGCAAAGTAGAGTTATTATAAAGAAGTGTGCATAAAAAAGCAGTGTGCAAAGACCTGAATTAAGAAAGCCCACAGGAAGTACATGTACAACGTATCTGAAGCTCAGTTCCATGGGCAAAATATTGAATGATACAAGCATCATGATGGATGAAATGAATGGTGCTACTCTACCTAAAAGAACTGGTTGATATTCAACTATTTCTGGAGGTTGTATATAACCAAGAACCAATGGTACTCTGGAGGAGTTAGTGAGAAACAAAGTTCCAGGATTTGATGGAATAGCAAGTTAAATGTCTCTCAGCAAGCGGGTGGAACATTGAGGGCACTCACTGGACTATGCCAGGTGATTTGGAAGACAGATACCTGATCAACGGATTAGATGAGATCCTTATTTATGCCCATCTCAAAGAAAGGTAATCAAACAGAATGCAGAAATTATTGAACATTATCATTAATATATCCATGCAAATTTTTTAATGGAAACAATACACAAATGACCAAAGCAGGACATGGATAGGGAGATGCCACGAATTCAAGCTGGATCCAGAAGAGGAGGGATCTTAGAGGAAAGCAGAGACTATCATTCAGATGTTTACCACTGTTTTTTTTTCCCAGTCACTCCTCTTTACCAGTGTTTTATTGACAAAAAAAGACACTCAATTTTGTGGATCACGACAAACTATGGATATCAGTGATGAGAATGGAAATTCCAGAACACTTCACCGTGCTCATTTGAAACCTGTACATGGATCAAGAGACAGTCATTACAACAAAACAAGGGAACACTGCACAGTCTGGATCAGGAGAGGTGGTCATCAGAGTTGTTACTCAACCTGTATGCTGAGCGAGCTGAGAAGCTAGACTCCATGAAGAAGAGTGTGGTATCAGAATCAGAGGACACTTACTAACAATCTTCAGTGTAGGATGTATTACTACAAGTAGTAGTACAAGTACTAGCACAAGCACAACCTTACTTGCTGAAAGCAAATTGGACTTGACACACTTAACGATGAAGAACAAAGTCTCTAGCCTTCAGCAGGGAATGAAACTCAATGTAAAGAAAGCCCAAACCCCTACCCGGAGCAATAGACAACATCATAATAAACAGAAAAAAGATGAAAATGTGTAAGTTGGTGAAAATTTCATTTTGCTAAGATCCACAATCAATACTCATGAAATCTATAGTCAAGAAACATAATGTTATGGGCAAAGCTGCTGCATAGGTGTTGAAGATTAAGAATGTTACATTGAGAATGAAGGTGTGCCTGACTCACGCCATGATATTTTCAACCATCTCATAGGCATGTGGAAGATGGACAATGATAAAGGAAGACTTAAGAATTGGTGCATTTGAATGGTGGTGCTAGCAAAAAATATTCAAAGTTCCATGAACTTCCAGAAAAACAAACAAATCTGTCTTTGAAGAAGTATATTCCGAATACTTATAAGAGAGCATGTCTCAGCTATTTTGGACATGTTATTGGGAAAGACCAGCTCCAGAAAAGGAGACCACGTTCTTTAAAGTGGATGGTCCCTGGAAGAGAGGAAGACAGTCGACAAGATGGATTGAAACAGTGACTGTGGCAAGGGGCTCAACCATAACAACTGTGAACAAGGTGCAGATCTGGTCAGTGTGTTCTGTTCTGGGGAACACAGTGAAACCAAGTCTGAATCAACTGGGTGACACTCAAGAACAACCATCACCAATGCAGACAATCTTCAATCTGTTTCCTTAGCCTTACTGAACAGAACCTGCAGATTGAGGACTGGTGGTTGGTCCTCCCAGTAAAAGTAAAATGCTCATTTAACCACTTTCTATCAAAGTCTTTTGACTTTAAGGTTGTATACAACTGTAATTTTACTTTTCAAGAAGTGACTAATTTTAGTAAATAGGCTTCGATCTATGCATCCATGCAGGAGAGGAGAGTTAATGACAAGTCAAGCATGCCATGACTGAAATCCCTGACACTGGAATAAACTCCTGGGATGACAAAGACTGATTAAAAAAAAAAAAGAAAATGAAAGATTTAATCCTACACCACAGACGCCTCAAACCCCAGTTTATGAAACGAGACGCAAGACTCTTAGTTACATTAATAACAAACACGTAATGGTTGGAGCTTTTTTTAAAAACACTGATGTTTCTTTTGTCAATTCACTGCTTGTCAAAAAAATTAAGAATGAGATTCCTTCCCTCGAGGTAAACAGATAACATTTTTAATATTAGTTTCCATGAGGAGGCTGTGTTTTTTTTAGTGCATGGAAAATTGCCCTATTGCCATTCATTTATTCTGATGAAACTGTTTAATTCCACAATTACCCTGACACATCGTCATTTCCATAATGGTCAGCTCACTTGACTGCTGAAATGATAAGTACAGTAATGCTATTTGTAGGGAAGTCTTCATTTATGAATTGTTATTTAACCCAGATGATCATATGGGGAATATTTTACCATGGGGGATATCCAGTCTTCTGACTCTTAACTCTTAGTGCTCATTATATATTGTGCAAAAGACTAATTACAAAAAATACTCATACAAAGCTGAAAGTACCCCAGTTAGAAGGAGTAATGGGGTTATTCTTAAAGTTTTCCAGAAGGATAGTTGATATGCTTTTGCATCTTTCTTTTCCTTGAATTCTGATCTCTACTTCTGTGGGGATTTTGCTCCCTCTTTTCTTTCCAGTTTCTTCACAGCCCTATAATAAATAAAGAAAACAGGCAAGTCCAATCCTAACATGGACAAGATGAATACTTTTCAGAGCCTGTCATTTAGATCTCAACCAAGGGTGTCTCTCCTCCAAGATCTCTGCCTTCCTCAACACAAAGCCACCACTGCCGTTAGCTCTCCCTCGTGGAAAAGAGCAGAATGTGCAGAGGGGCGCTCAGCAGGATCTGAATGAAGCCAGTTTTAGAAAACTGAACAGCGACATTCTAAAGGGTATCACAAAACTATCTGCCAAAAATAGACCAGAAAAGGAAAACTGTTAAATTCAGTCTTTGGAGTTCATATTTTGGCTTCATTATGCTTGACCTAGTTTTCCTGCCTTTTCTTTTAATTGATAGCCATCTTCTACTCTCTCTGGAAAAAGAAGTGTCTTCGAATGAGGGGAAAAGTTAACTTATGACATAATTATAGTCATAGTTTTCATGTACTAAGATGGAGCTATAGATGTTCATATTTACCTTTCATGAATCCATTACTGTAGATGCGATCATGAAATATTCATGGAGAAAAGCTAATACATTATTTTCCTTTCAATGAGAACTCTCATGTATTTAAGCTTACTTTCACATAGCTATCATAAATATAGACCTCATTTTCATTCTATCCACCTTAAAAAAATCAGCTAATGTACTTTTTACATTACACCTTTTTCTTTAACTTTTCTCTATTGTCTCATGGTAGTGATATTTTATTCATTGTGAACATTCACTTTCAATAGTATATTTGAAAGTATTATAAGCTAAATATATGACTAATATAATTTAAAAAATGAATCTAAAATTAAGATTACATAGAGCTTGCTAAACACTCACTTTTCTTCTTCAGGTTAGCACAAAGGTGTCAGACACTATACTGGGACCTTAGTTAAGCTTAGAACACCTTCCCAGTTTGGGTGAACCGGCGATCTCAGGACTCTATGACTTTCACACATAGATGACTTTAACAAGGTGAGTCATCACCAGTTTAACACCAGAGGAGGCACTGAGGGTTTGTTTAAAATGAGGCATGTGATAGAAGAACATGGGTAAATTTTACTTCAGTGAAACAAATGATGCTTATACTAACTTACCCTTTTAATAAAAGGCATCAGGCCTGGCAGAAGGCCTAGGAAGATAATTCTAAACTCACAAGTGCAGAAGATCCTCAGAGGCCAAGGATGCGTGTGGAGCAAAATGGCCTGCAGTTCTGTAACTGAACCTCCTGGCTCTCAGATTTAGAGCCAGTCCCCACTCCTGGACACCACAGGTGAGCAGCAGAGAAGGCCTTGAGGTTTTCAAAGCACAGGAGCGCTGAGAGGCAGCCAGGCGGGCCTCTCTCTGAATGGGTGAAAACCACCAGGTCTTGCGGCTAGCAGTCAGTGACTAAACGGTTTGTGTCTCTTGTCTGGCCCTCCTCTGTATGAAATTTTGTTGTTCCCCGAAGGATACAAGGCAACCCACAACCTTCTGACTTCTGGATTTAGATAAGGATAAAATGAACAGTCATCCCCTACTTTAAGAACTGCTGTGACCATTGACCTTTCCTTGCCCACGGCCTCAAATCCAGTATAAGCATCATCCTATTACTTCGCATGTTCTCACGGTCTCTGAACCGTCTTAGGAACTCACGAAGGGAAGTGAAGTAAATTGTTAGTGAATGTTTATAGCCATGTGATGCTTCTGATATTTACAATGTTTAGGAAATAAAGCTGATGCTATTTCCCTGAGTTCTAAGTGGCCGATGACAGACCTGCTGCACCTGAAATAGACAGCCCTCACTTTTTGATGTTAACAGATGGAAGCAAAGTTTTAAATACAAATTTTCATATATATATATATATACACACATACATAGACACACATCCACTTTAGATTTCAGAAATAGCTTATGTTTCATATTTCTGATGGATCCGTTAGAAGGGTCCAGGCCAAATTACATGGCTAGCATGAAAAGCATTTTCACCATAAAAGGCTCCTCTAAAAACAGTTTAGTGTATTTGGGGCATCTATATTATGGTAAAATGGAATGAATGGAAAATGGGAACTTTATAACCTCTCAGGCCTCTGAAATCCCATAGAAGCTAGAAATCTCCACATCAGAGTAAGGTTTTAGAAGGCAGATGTCTGCTTCTGAGGGGCAGAGTGGTGTGTCCTTTGTAAACAGCCCTAAAAATAGCTCTGGAAAGGCATCACTTTATGCGATATTACTTCACCAAAAAGAGAGGAAATCTATGTCTTTAATCCTGAACAAAACCTCTTCAAAGTTTGTTTTCACTAAACCTTTCACTGAGAACTGAAAATATAACTGAGTAATGAAATAAATGCCCTAACAAATATATCAGATTTTTCACTTAATGCTTTTTAGAGGCTTAAACCAAATGGAGTAAAAGAAAATCACCTTTTATAGGCCGACTACTCTGGAAAGAATGTCCTGCTGTTTGCTGTTTAAAGAAGGCATGGTGAATTTCTATCAATTTTTGGTGTCTCAAGGTTCACCACTGCCATCAACATGAGCCAAAATAATAAGAAAATAGTTACATGCTACATATAGGCAGAAGATTTCCTGCCCTATGCTGATATAATATTTCCTCATGCCTTAAAAAATTGTATTCTTAGCTATTAAAAATACTAAAGGATCAGATTTAGAGAACATGACAAAACCATTTTTTCAGTTAAATCAAAATGAGAGAAAACTGAGGAATATGAGTTGCATGCTAGTGCACTAAGCTCTTGAAGTTTAGTTGAAGACAACTTAAAGCTCTATGTGCCAGGGACCCTGAGTTTCTTTATTTTATGTCTTGCCTCTGGAATTCGAAATCCATCATCTCAAGATAATTACAGGAACTGCTCTGAGTGCTTATGTGAAAACAAAAATTGGATTAAAACTGTTAATAGCTGGCTGTCCTCTACAAGGGCCCAATGCTCATTAAGAAGAAAAGTCAATTATAATGTTTTTCCTCCTCCAAGGAGCCTTCTGACATCTGTCTTCCATATCACAAGTCTTCTCCATTATACACTGAAACCCACTCTCAGGGCCCCACCCCACTTATCACAAAGGACATGGCCAGTCAGCACACCGAACCCTGGTTACAAATGCTGCAATTACGATGCGCTTGATCCATCTCACCTGTTGCCACCCTTACCCTACATAAACGGTCAGTGACGTCTTCATCCTTTCCAGGCAAGTGAGCTGAGGCTCAAAGGGGAGTCACGCAGTCACAGGGCACGCAGGAGGCCCAGGGTGGTGCGGGCCTCAAATGCTGAAGCTCTTTTCTCTAATGCGTCCCACTTAACTGTGAGGCTTGCATTTTGGCTTTTTCTCATAAAAGGCACAATCACCCCAGGGGATACGTTCCCAAACTTTTTTCGCCTAATGCGTCCTTTTCAGGGGAAAAAAAAAATTACCCAGTGTCCCGCTGGCAATGAAGAACTTATGTGCTGTATGTAGCGCACAGTTCAGGGCAGAGGGGGCGGGGTGGGGGTCTCGTTCTGCCTCCCTCACCGCGCAGCAGCGTGTCCCAGAGCCCTCCGGGGTGTGGCACCGCCAATTCGGGCAACACTGCTCTAGCGGATTTAGAACATTTTTTGAAATGTACAAGAAAATGAGAAAAAACCAAAACAACAACATATCAGTCTGTAATTGAAGATACTTTTTCTCAACTTGTAGTTGTGCTTATATGCCTAGGTAAAGATAAAGATATGGCTTAGCTTACCACATACGGTGGAATACCTTGAAAACCTTGAATTTTAAAATCTCTCCTTAAACATAAGATTTGAGCCCATGATGTGGTCATATTAGGCTCTTCCTTCCCCCCATCTCGGGAAGAAAACAGAAATTTTATAATCCACAAGCAGACATCTAAAAGGGATGTGTCCTGTGGAATGTGCACGCTTGTCTTTTCAAATGGCGTGCTACGATCTCTCTTTTTGCCACTGGGTATTCATTTAATAATGTAACTCGCTTTGTCAACGTGGCCCCAGTTGCACAAATATGGATCTAGTTGGCCTCCAAGGAAGCCAGCACTGTGCTTTGTGACCGTGTACCCTGATGGAAAAGCGCACGGTTTACGTGACTACACGGCTCTTCTTTTAACGGATCTCGGGGCAAAACATTTGCTGCCCCCAGAACTTTCATTAAAAGAGGAGGAAGGAAGAACGAATACATGTGATGAGAGATGTGGTCTGGAGACTACCAAGTAATTGAAGGCATAGAAACAAACTTCTAGAAATAAGTTTATAGGTTCATATTTGAGAGGCATTTTCAGAGTTAAATGTAAAAAAGGCACACAAGGCATTTGGCATGTCTGTGCCATCAAGGAACAAATGCAGGCATTGGCATTGAATAATAAATGGCACCACTTCCCCACCACTTGTATGCATGTAAAAAAAATGAAGCTGGTTCTCCTAAGTGCAGAAAAGCTAGTCCTTTTGGTCTACAATATTGCCAAATCAGTATAAAGTCTGGGAAATCCTTTGGTAAAACACACCTCATTAAAAGACTTAGAAAATAATAAAAATATAGAGTTATGAGGATTGGGTAATGAAATAAGACCTCATGCGGATTTTTTTTTTTAATGTTCAGTAACAGGAAAGAAAGGGTGGTGGTGGTAGTTAGGTTTTGTGGAGTTCATTTCGAAGCACACCACCAAACCGTCGCAGAGCCAAACTCACTGCCAGCCAGTCAGTAGGTTCTGTCTCACAGGGCCGCTCTTCATGTTCTAAGGCTGTACACCATTCCAAGGGCAGCCAGCCTCATCTTTTCCCCAGGGAGCAGCTGCTCACTTCCAACCACCGACCTTGTGCTAAGCAGTACAAGGCGTATATTTTCAATATTGTTTAATCTCTTGTTCATTGTAAATGTCCTTTTGTTTGCTGTGTCCTAGGATTCACTCCTCCTCTGTAAGGGGAAAGTTGGACACATGCTGTGAAGCGCACCAAAGCACCTGCTCCCCTCTGGGCCAGGCCCCCCTTTGATCTATTACTACCTTAATGCCCCTTTCCAGGCGTCAAACAGAGTCCTCATGGCATGGCTCACCCTCATTCACTCCTGTTTTCCTCAGACCTACCAGGCAGTAATGGATGACTTCATGTCCAGATTTATCAAGAGCACAGCTTAAAAGCGTATCTTCTTCTTACCCATCTTTCATTTTTCCTCCCAGCTCTTCTGTCAAATACCCACTGTGGTGGGTTTAATTGTGTCACCTTAAAAACACATTGAAGCCCCAACCCCTGGTACTTGTGGATTCGACATTATTTGGAATTTTATTTTTGTAGATGTGATCGTGCTAAGTTGACATTATACGGGTAGGCCCCAATCCATCACAACTTGTGTGTCTCTGTAAGAAGAGAAGAGGGCCCGGATGGACACAGAACAAAGAGGGCCATATGAAGACGGTGGCAGAGGCTGGGATACCACAGACTGCCAGAAGCAGGAAGAGCGAGGAAGGCTCATCTCCTAGAGCTGTCAGAGAGAGCTTGGACCTCAATACCTCAATTTTGGTCTTCCACCTTCCAAGACCGTGAGGGAATCCCTTTCGACTGTTTTAAGCCACCCCGTCTGCAGCAATTTGCCATAGCAAGCCTAGGGGACAACACAGCTCCTTTTGTTGGGAGCCTTATAAACAAATAGGTTCAGGAGCAGTTGGAGCTGCAGAGGCAGCACTCCACCTGTACCATGCGTGGCTGGGTAGGAAGGACTGGAGGTTAAAAGGGCTCCAGGGTAGTGTTCTTCTCAAGAGACCGGCTTGGGGTTGTGTCAATTTTTGGTTTTGCAGTCAAGTGGCAGGTTGGAGGGTTCAGACCCAGCAGACGCTCCGAAGGGAGCAGTTCTACTCTGTTCTAGGAGCTGCTGCTGCTGTGATGGCAAGAGGTTTGCTGTTTTTGTTTTATAGCCCTTTGAGGATCTGTGATGCAAATAGGAGACTCCTTCAGAGTCTTTTGTTTGTTTGTTTCAGAAAAGATGCTTACGTTTCTTTCAGAAGACACAATGTCCAACTAGATACGGATGCATAATTCATGGAAGTGATTCGGAGCATCAGATCGGCACAGAGTATTCTTACTACGTAATGAAGAAGAGTTAGGGAATGTGAACTGGTACCATCCATTCGCCCTCTAATTCCGTGCCCTTGTCTTTGATTTTCAATTTTTTCTCTCCCAATACCTTGATGAACTGCATATGGATATAGAACAATTCATAAATAGCCTAAAGTTTTCTGGAATGTGCAAACATCTATTGCCAACACAAAAGTACCATATATACTCAAGTATAAGTTGAGTTTTTCCAGCACATTTTTTTTTTCTGAAAAAAGTCCCCCAGTTTTTTATGTGGTAAGATTAGGTGTCCCGGCTTATGCCCGAATATATATGGTCATTGCTACACTATAGTGAGGTATACCCAAAGTGGGCTAGTTCACCCCTTGGGGCAGGAGGCAGGGAGTAGGGAGGGAAGAGAGGTACTGGAATGATGCAGGGGAGCTGCAAATGCAGATCACTATACTTGATCCTAGATAATGGGCTATAGTACAAAATTTTTAATTTCCAGGGAGGAGTTGTGTAAGTCCTCCCTCCCCCACCCCCCAAAAGGCGATGGTGGGACATATAAAGATGGTAATCTATGATAGAGAGATGCTGGCCTAATGATTGCTCTGCAGAGAACTCCTATGCCCATTCAGAGAAAGCCTACCAATTGTGCGTGGCAAGGGCCTGGCGGCATGTGTAGTATTCTAGTCCCACAGCCTGTTACCGAGGCAGCACTGACAAGAGCTGCACGATCCCTCCCCGTTTTGTTCTGTCATCTTTTATGCTCTGTGAAGTCCTAGTCTCTTCCAAGAGGCGGTCTCTGTTAAAGAATAGTGTGACGACCAACCAGCCTTGCATTCCTCTCTCCAGGACCCCAAATCCCACAAGCAGGACATTGGGGATCTTTGTACGGGAGCTATAAGGGGTGGCTTGATGGAAAGCAGAAAAAAAACCCAACTGCCCTTTATTAAAATTGAGCACAGTCGTTGGGTTGCATGTGCCTTTATTCCAGAAAGCGCCATCTGCCGTAAACTCCCCATCTGGTTCCTAACAGAAAATTATTTATAATGTCAGAGTGCCATGACATCCCCACGGCTGAAAGAAACCTCCAAACTGACGAAACTGCTAGTTATTGGTCTTCTTGAGCATTAATCCTGTCTTTGCAAGTGAAATTTTTTAAAAAAGGAAAAAAGAAAAAACCCCATTGAGTCACAGATTTAATATCTGTGGTCCAACCAACTGTAATTTTTAGGGAAGGGTGTTTTCAAGCATGTCTCTAACAGGAGACAGAAGCAGATACATGTCACATACCATCAAACAAAGTCTGTATCTCCCTTCACACCAACATTGCCAGCAGAATGTAGAAAACAAAGATAAGCATTTTCGGGTCACAAGTCAAAGATCATGGAGGATTCAGAAACAGAAAAGGAAAAAAAAATCCTCACAAAATAACAACAACAACAACAAAAAACCCAACTCTCACCTGATTATTCAGGAGTTTACAAGAATATATTTCTAAGAAGCATTAGGTCACTTCAGAATCCTTAGTGCCATTGAGTTGATGCCAATTCCAGTAACCCTGTAAGATGCAATAGAACTTCCCTGTGGGGTTCCCGAGACTGTCCATTTTTATCCCTGGGAGGGGTTGGTGGTTTTGAACTACTGACACTTTAGTTAGCAGACCACCATATAACCCATTGTACTATCAGATCACATCACAACAAATGGTCAAAAACAGGCTTTGTTGTAAGGGAAGTAAGGAATTGATTTGTACATATCTCCAATTTAGGAAATACACTGAAATGCGCAGGTTGCCACGTTCTAGCATATTTTCTAACTGGATTGTATCTGTAAGAAAAGAAAAAAAACAAATCAAAACAAAAACTAGCTGTAAATAGGCAGTTCACTGAACTTAATGTTGCAATGGGCAGTGCCCAGCAGACTCAAGGCTGCCAAAGGACCAGACTGCTTTGAAACTACATTCTTGACACCCAAGGGAGAGATGTTCAATATCCAATAAAATTGAATTTGAAAACTGAGAATCTCTCAGATGTTCTGAAGGAGAGTAAATCCCAAGGGACTGTCAGAGGATTTGGATTTAAGCTCAGAGATAGATGAAAAACAAATAAGTCAGAAAATAGGAACCTGGGTGGTAGGTTTTCATCTACACAACCGAATCCATCTGACAATATATACCAGAAAAAACAATTCAGCATTGATCAAAAGTCTCGCTCTGTCCTGCGCTAAGTGGTAACCGCTATGATTGCCGCCGTGACTGTTGTTCAAACACAGCAGTCATTGGGAGGATGGTGCAGGATGGGACATGCATGATGGAAACAATTCCTTCCCTCAACTCTCCCGGCCTTTTGCTCACGCGTGCAGTTTTCCATTTTCTTCAAACTTCTTCCTAAGAAGCTTCCAGGATCTACCTGATGCCCTTTAAGACAATCTATCAGGATTACACTGCTGGTATTCCAAAAAAAAAAAAAAAAAGTCGCCATACTGTCCTGAGTTGACCACTCTGTGATGAATTTACCAGGCCCAGCAGAGACCCTCACAAGCCACTTTTTCGGAAAAGCATACCAATGAGACTAAGAGGTGCATTACTCAAATTTCCATCAACCATCCCCTGATGACAGAGACAGGTTTAAGCATGTTTTGCTTAGGAGGGACCCCCACACACATAGGAGCAGGGCCCCTGGTGGCAGTGCTCTCAGGTATCTCTCAGAGGATTCTAGTGGCACAGTTGTGTTGGGCAGTTTGAAACCACCAGCCACTCTGAGGGAGAAAAACAGGGCTGTCTACTCCCACAAAGAGTTACAGTTTGGTAAAGCCACAGGGGCAGTTCTCCCCAGCACTGACTCGATGGAGGTGATTTTTCTCATTCTGTCAAATTGCTCACGGCTACCTTTGGCTAGTGATCACAGTATTAGGCAGTGCAGACACAGAACATTTCTACCGCTGCTGATGGATCTGTTGATTGGCACTTTTCTACATCCTTAAAATATGTGCTGTGTTGTTGTGAGGTGCTTCTGAGTAGTTTCCAACTCAGCTACCCGAGGCACAAAAGAAAATAACACTGTGCGGGCCACTTCCATCCGCACCACTGGGGTGACGTTGGAGGCCCATGTCGTGGCCACTGTATCGATCCATCTCCTTGAGGGTCTGCCTCCTTTTCATTGACCTTTATCATCCACTTTGCCAAGTATGATGCTCTTTTCCAGGAACTTCTCTCTCTTGATGATATGAGACACTGTCTTGCCAATTTCTCTTCTTTTTTTTAAAAACCCTTTTATTGGGGCTCATACAACTCTTATTACAATCAATACATACATTTACTGTATGCAAACCACATTCGTACTTTACATCATCATTCTCGAAACATCTTCCTTCCACTTAAGACCTTGGTATCAGCTCCTCATAATTCCCCTTCTTCCCTACTACCCCTTCCTCATAAACACTTGATAATTTGAAATCGCCATTATTTTGTCATTCATACACTGTCTGATGTGTCCCTTTACCTACTTCACTGTTGCCCATACCCTAGGGAGGAGGTTTTATGTAGATTCCTACAAGGGGTTCCCCCTTTCTACTTCACCTTCCCTCCAACTTCCCAGTATTGTCACTCTCACTATTGGTCCGGAAGGGATCATCTATCCTGAATTCCCTGTATGTCTGACTCCTATTCATACCAGTGTACATCCCCTAGTCTAGCCAGATTTGTAAGGTAGAATCAAGATCATGATAGTAGGTGGTGGGGAGGTAAGGAAGCATTTAAGAGCTAGAGTAAAATTGCTTATTTCATCGTTGCTACACTGTACCCTGACTGCCAATCTCTGTTCTAAGAAGTATTCTGGTAGGACTTCTTCCAGATTGTTCTGTTGGTAGTCCAAGGTACTTTGAATATTCTTTGCCAGCGCCACAATTCAAATGCATCACTTCTTCAGTGATCTTTCTTATCCATTTCCCAACATTCACATGCATATGAGGCAATTGAAAGTACCCTGGGTAAGGAACACTGTACTTCTGAAAGTGACATCTTTGCCCTTCAACTATTTAAAAAGGTCTGGGATAATCGATTTGCTCAATATGATATGTCATTCGATTTCTTGACTGCTGTTTCCAGAAGCATTGATTGTGGACTGAAGCCCAACGAAAGCCTTGAAAATTCCAATCTTCTCTGTTTATCATGATGTTACTGAGTCGATTTTTCACTTGTGGCTTTCTAAAATTGCACACAGGTCCGTGCACATTTCATTATAATACATTATGTTGTCTTCTTGGGCTGACTTTGAATATTTCTATTCGTTTTCTTCTATTTGCTTTAGTTACTCTACATTCAATGGTAAGCTTCAAAGTCTCCCCTGATACGCTCTTTGATCTTTTCTTTCCTGCCTGTCTTTTTTAATGACCTTTTGCTTTCTTCATGCCTGATGTCCTTGATATCATCCCACACCTCCTCCAGCCATCTGTCATTCGTGTTCAGTAAGTGAAATGCATTTGCAAGATGCTCTTAAAATTAAGGTGGTATACACTTAAGGCTTTATTTTGATTCTGGTAGACTTGTTTTAATTTTCTTCAATTTAAACTGGAACTTAAATATGAATAGTAATCTATTCAAGTTGACCCTTACCCTTGTTTTGACTGATAATATTTAGCTTCTCCATCTTCCCACAGATAGTTAATTTGGTTCTTGTGTATTTTATCTAGCAAGGTCCTTGTGTCTGCAGTGGTACATGAAAAAATAAGTATTTACAATGGAAAAGACATTAGTCTTGCAAAATTCTATTCATTTTATCACCAATACCATCCTTTTGTTACCAATTTCCACATTACTATGACCAATAATTATCAACCCCTCTTGAATATTTGGTTTCTTTTAGACGGAAGGTGTTGACAGAACTCTTCAATTGCTTCATCACCACCTTTAGTGGAAGGAGCCCTGGTGGCATGGTGGTTATGAGTTGGGATGCCAACCACAAGGTTAACAGTTTGAAACCGTTAGTTGCTCATCAGGAGAAAAAGACAGGGCTATCTATTCCCATACAGAGTTCCAGTCTTGGAAACTCACGGGGGCAGTTGTATCCTGTTCTGTAGGGGTGTTATGACTCAGCATTGACAGGATGGCAGGGAGTGAGCTAGAGAGGCTGGTGCTTAAATTCAAATAGCTGTATCAACTGCATTTTTGTAGGTGCATAGATTATCCTGTCACAGACCATGGTGTATGTCTAGATACATACCCCCAAATGATCCCTTTGACACCAAGTGTGACACAAATCTTCTTGAATATGTAATTTCTAGCATGGTAAGTTATATGGTGATCTGATTTGAAATAGCCAATAGCAGTCCATTTCAGCTCACACACGCCTAGGACATCAGTCTTCGTGCATTCCACCTCATGTTAGAGGACTTCCAGTTTCCCCGAGGAGCCCTGCTGGTGCTGTTGGGAGTGGGGACTGTGAACCACAGGATGACGATGCAAACCTACCAGCTGCTCCCTGGGAGTAAAAGGAGGCTCTCTGAACCTGGAAAACAGATGTTCTCAACCTGTAGGTCGCGACCCCTTTGGGGATTGAATGACTCTTGCACAGGGGTCGCCTGATTCATAACAGTAGCAAAACTACAGTTATGAGGTAGCAATGAAAATAATTTTATGGTTAGGGGGTCACCACAACATGAGGAACTGTATTAAAGGGTCGCAATATTAGGAAGGTTGAGAACCACTGTTGTAAAGGTTTACAGCCTTGAAAATCCTTTATTAGGCTGCTATGAGTTGCGATCAACTTGAAAGCAGTGGGTTTTTGCCTGCCATGCTCCCTCCCCCTCAGTGTCCCTAGATCCATACATAGTAAAGTCCTTGTTCTGATTGTTCATAGAAGTGTGCAGCAGCTTCCTCTCACTTTGAGTCATGCCTCATCAGCACATGAAGGTCCCCGCAAGCTTCACTCCATCCACGTCAGGATGTTTGACTCACTTTGAGGAAGCAGGTCTTCCTTGGTTGTATTCTGTGTGCCTGCCAATCTGAAGGGTTTTTTATCTGACAGAGCTTCGTGACTATTCTTAAGGTTTTCAGTGACGAAGGCCTCGGGAGTGGATGGCCTAGTCCTTCTTCCTAGTCTATTCTTAGCCTGAATGCTCTAATGAAACCTCTGGTGGCCCTGTGGGGGACCCTGCGGCTATTTGAAATACTGGTACCACAGCTTCCGGCTTTCCAACTACCCACAAGGCACTGCAGTGTTGCTATCTAACAGGCAAGCGGTAGATCAGTGCTGCTGCTTCTCGAAAAAATCTAGTGTGTTAAAGGAATTCTACTACTTAGGTCTTGGGAGGAGTTGGCCATTCATATGAGTATTCATTATTGAAATGAGGAAACCCAAGGAGGACTTTTCCACTGCCATTGCGTTGCCTGACAGAATGGAACTGTACAGTTTCCCATTTGGTCAATCTTTACAAGAGTAGACAAGCTCGTCTTTTCCACAGGGAGACTGGAGAGCTTGATCTCTTAAACATGTCATCAACCACTCCGGGTCTGACCCAGGATGACATCGGGCTCTCTAGAAAGGATGACGAGGTCAGGAATGTACACCAAAGATGTGCTGGTCACAACGATGTTCTAGCTGGAGAAATCGTTGGGAAAATGTTCTTCAGCCCTTTAGGAAAACAACAACAGAATCCTTTCAGGGCCCCCAACCTAACAGGAAATCATATGGGGTTGAGGTGGCACAGAATACAAAGATAAGGGAGTAAGCCTCATGTGATCGCCCAATAAAAGTCAAATCCTAAACCCCAGTCAGAAGAGTAAGAAAACAGAAGCAACTGTAATATCCCATTTTGAATTCATCTCTATACATGAAACTGCACTTAGTACCACTGAGGGCCCCAAACCAGGAACCTGGTGTGTTCCTTTGTGTGTGTGCCAAGTAAAACAGTTGGCTTTTTATTCTTCTTTTATTTTAAATCATTTTATTGGGGGCTCCTATAACTCTTATCATGATCAATATGTACATCAATCGTATGCAGACCGCATTTGTATATTTGTTGACATCATCACTCTCAAAACATCCTCCTTCTACTTAGGCCCTTGGTATCAGCTCCCCATATTTCCCCTCTCTCCTCACTCTCCTTCCCTTATGAGCCCTTATATAATTTACAAATTATATAATTTTTTCATATCATACACTGTCCGATGTGTCCCTTCGCCCACTTCTCTGTTGTCCATAGCCCAGGGAGGAAGTCATATGTAGATCCCTGCAATAGGTTCCCGGTGTAATCCTTCTTAACGAAGTAGTCGCCTAGGTAGCTCAGCCACATCACGGACATGGTCACCACCCCAAAGTAGCAGACAGGGCAGACAATCAGAGCACAGGCCCCTCTGACTTTAGTACTACAGATACTTTACTTCGCTAGAGGAGGAGGGTTAAAAAAATCAGCTGCTTATCTTGCATATTTTATGGAGGCAAGTACCTGTGCTCTAACCCAATTATTAATTCTTAACTTAAAAAAATTCAGAACATGCTGCCCTCTGCAGGTCATATGTCAAGATACAAAAATAAGAATTCAGTAGTCTCCAAATTATTAGGATCCCTTGCGAATGTCTGATGAGCAAGAAGGGAGGTGGGTGGCTATAGTTATGGACTGGAAGACTTAAGGTCCCAATGGGGAGCAATCGATATTTATAAGCTTCCCTTAAGCTTTTCTTCTTCATGAGATACACATGTGAGACACCATAACCTACACCAGAGCACTATCATGGCATTTCCCCAGAAGCTTGCCAGTCAGTCAACAATCATGTTCCCTTTGTTTTAACCAGAGAGAAGGGGGTTTTGACCAAAGGGGAAGAAGGATGGTTGCTGCCATTTGACAGCTTTGATTAACATCTCCAGAGTGTGTCAGTGTAGATTCATGACCCAGTGGATTTAAACTCTGCTCTGAGTTTGGAAAACGAAAGCCTAGACATTTAAAGACACATACATGATTTTGCCACTACAGTCTTTTAAACCGTGGTGGCAGTGAAGTGGTCAAATCGGTCCTTTCACACATCACGCCACCAGTACACATGCTCTCTCAAACACACTCCCAGCTGCTGTGTTTATTAGTCTGGCCACTAAAGGATTTTGCTGGACAAACATCACAAAGATGAAGGCTGACTTAATTGAATTTATGATCAAATATTTCTCATTGCAGGAGGAGTAGGGAATCACTTATTGGGAGGTTTGAATAATTTAAGGGAAATTCTGTGCTCAGCATTATGTTTGGGTAACAGGTCTTGGAGGATTAAATATAACAGAGGACTGGCGGAGAATTCACATGCAGACACACAAAGAGATGGCGGAAAACAATGTCATGAGGACTGGCATATTGATCCATTGGCGCTAATAGCCACGGATCTTAATTTCTACCTCATTGGTCATCTGAGCAATGACTTCCATGCATGTGTATACACGCCATGATACTTCCATTCTAATCATCTAGATTTTTCTGAGATCCTCAGAATGCCATAGGTGTCTGTTTCAAATAAGAATAACAGCAACCCCTTCTCCCTGCAATAAAAGGTCGTGGGGGCTGTGTATGCATGTGTTGAGGGATTTTGAGGGGGTATGTTTCTTTTCATTAATGATATATTAAAAATCTATTGCAAAAGTACTACCATGACAGATATAACCATCTAACATGGGAGTCTTGCCCTAGGGTGTGATTTGGCTGAAGGTCTGAAAGAAAATGTTAGCTCCCTTTGGAATCTCTTCCTCATTCCCCTCCCCACCTAGCAGTGTCAGGGGCACCAAAGCCTAGTGCTCCGTCTCTAATTGTCATCATGTTTCTGGAGATAATCACCCACCTCACCCTCCATTTAAATGCCACATGGTTCAAGTCTAACCATCAAAACCAGCTAGTCTGAATGGGGCATCCAAACTCCACGTGCCAGTGAGTCCGGGTACGTGCATCTGAGGAAGAAGGGTTTTAATGAGCCTTTGAACTTGGTAATGGTGATTTGTCTACGGGTTCTTTCAATCCCATTAGGAAAACTGTTTGTCTAATAGATGTGTTTTAGCTCAGGAAAATCACAGTTTCACATTAATTATGTACAATGCTATTTGTTAACATCACTATTAGGAAGGAGCTGTTGGGCAGAGGGATTCTGGCTTCTCGCACAAGACCAATTAAAAAAAAAAAGATGACCAAGCATTTTAGAATACCTATCTAGAAAGGCAGCAGGGATGTTCCAGGATGGGCCTGGGACTCTACAGGAGGGGTATTTGTGTTCCACTAAGTGGCCCGATGTCCTGCTTTTGGGGGGACAGTCCCAATCTTAAACAATTTTTCCCACCATCCCGCGGCATTTTAAAAAAGGTCCCGATTTTTAGAATGAATGCATGAAAAAGTTGAGAATGGTGGGAGAATAGGAAGGGAATGTACCCTCACTACACCCCACCCCCACCCCCAGTCAATGGTTTCCCGCTTTACCAATGTTAAAATCTGGTCACTTTAGTTCCAGGCCAAGTGCTTACTTGGGATGGAATGAAAAGCTGTGGCCAGAAGAGAAGGGCAGAGGGTGCTACAGGACAGAAGGGAGGTGACTAACATTTGCTGAAGGAGTGTGCTCGAGAGGATGCCAGGCCAGATACACCCGGATCTTGTTTCATCATCACAGCCACCCTGCCACGGGATGATGAACATCCTTGCTCAAGATGGGAAGGCTGCGGCTCAGAGAGGTCAGTGAGCTTCCAGCACATCGCCTGCTCCAGAGGGGACCTAGCTGGGGCGCCGGACCATTCGGCCAGCAAAGATCAGGCTGGCTTCAGGTGCTTCCTTGAATTCGTGCCAGTCAGGAGGCTCCCTCTCTTTCTGTTCTCGTGGGTGTTTGTCAGCAGCATTTTCCCCACGGCTGCCAAGTGGAGTCCCACTCATGCCCACCCTATGGGACGGAGGAGAACTGCTGGCAGATTTTCCCGGGCTGCAGAGCTTCATGGAAGCAGACTCCCCACATCTCCCCCCACCGGGCTGACTGGTGGCTTATAGCTACCAACCTATCAGTTGGCAACGAAGTACTCGGCCCCTGATCCCCGGAGCTCCTCCCCCACAGGACTATATTGGACCTCCATTGGGCTGTTGGTCACAAGGTCAGCACTTGGAAGCCAGGGGCCACTCCACGAGAGTGCGTGGGGCTGTCTGCTCCCAGGACCATGTAAAAGGGTTCAAGATGGTTCTACTCTGTGCGGTTGATTGGGTCACTGTGAGTCGGAAGGGCAGGGAGTTCAGGCTTTCTGAATCAGTGAATACTTCACAGGTCCGTAGACTCTCGTGCACATGGCAGATGCCAGGTGTGTGCATCCACAACAGTCTTCCTGTCCCTTCACAATGCATGTAAAAGGAACTCCCGGACTCTAGAAAGGATTCCCAAGTGACTCATTCCAGGGGGTCCTTTTCCCGGATCTCACCACACCCCTTGTCCAAAGTAGGGGTGACGTGGGGGTAATGGATTCTGAGGAGGAAGCTGTTATTACAATCGCCACCTTGTTTTCAGTGCCCTCTGACATCCGTCCCCATTTTGAGGCAGGGGATTCACTACCCCCACGGACATCTGATGGGTCAGAAGGAATGATACAAGTTAGCCTGGTGGAAAAGGATCTTTAGCTTCTTATAAATCAAGAGCAGTAAGAGGCCTGCAGGCCTGTTTGCGTTTCCCACTCTGAAAGGTGGCTGTTGTTGAAGCTTTGACACTGAAGGGAAAATCCACGTACCTGCAAGGGCCCCCATGAAGACCGGCCTCTCGATCTGGGAGGCTTCTCGAATGAAAGAGCCCCTCTCGGTAGCCTCCATGTGGTGATGAGGCCCCGAGCCTTTATGGTATTTTCTGAGGAGAGTTAGGGGAGATCAAGGGGACCGGGAACAACAGCAGAGAGGTGAATTCTCCAGGGAGTTCACAAAGGGTACAGTGCTGTGTGTCTAACCCCCAACAGTTCCCAACAGAAAAGAGAAGGGGAGAGAGAACACAAGAAGGAGAGAGGAATAGAGGCACTTGCAACTGGCAGCACCCCTCAGGAGGGAGCAGCATGACTTCTGGAGGGGAGGGGAGGGGGAGAAGCAGATGCCGAGTTGATATTCTGTGATACTCCCTCCTTTCTCCCCCTGCAGGTGTGTGATTCTCACGGGGGAACTCCAGCGCCATTTTTTATCATCTTCTCAGAGTGTTTACCAGCATGACAAATGTCAACAAGGCCACTAACATGGATAAGCAAGCCACTAACATGGGCAAGCTCTGGGTTATGCATTTTAGCACAGCATAAATGATCAGGACAAGGAAAGTCCCTGGACACCCGAGTGCCCAAGCACCAGGTCTCTTCCCCAGCTTTTCCAGAGCACCGGGCGCCTACAGCTGTAGGACCCTGGGGGAGACTTACAGAAATGACCTACGATGCTTCACATGGTGGTCGAACAGCACTGGGTTTGAAGGGATGCCAAATTACCCACATTGTGGATGTTCGGTGGCCACAAGGGTAAAGTGACCAGGCGCCCCGCTTTTGGTGGAACAGTCCCGATCTTAAAACAACTTTTCCCGCATCCTGTGGCATTTTAAAAAAGTCCCGATATTTGGAAAGAATGCACGACAAGCTAGGGAATGGTGGGAGAATGGAAGGGAATATACTCCCTCTACCCCGCCCCCCCTCCACCAGTCAATAGTGTCCCACTTTTACCAATGTTAAACTCTGGTCACTTTACACAAGGGGCTAATGGTGAATGTCCTGGGCACCACAAATGTGGCCTGACCAGGATGAATCTAGAGGGGCTTCGGAAATGCCAGGCCAAACTTTTGGTGTACTCAAGAGACCACCCGCTTTCCTGAACAAAATTCTTTTGTGTCCATAGTCTCATGTTCGGGTGGGAAAGACTGGTGATGCCTGTGTGAACCAGGCAATATGGCCCCACAGTCTGAGACCTGAGATTGTGCCCTGATGGGCCAGCCCCCAACACCCTGACTAAAGTTGAGTTAGTGCCCTGCCTCACCCCATGACTCATCACCCCCTTTGGAGAATGGTCGCCAAAGATATCCAAGTCCGGATTCCTAGAGCCTGTGAACTTGCTCGTGTCCGTGTTGAAAGGAGCGTCTCAGATCTAGCTAAGTTTGTGGATCTCACAAGAGGAAGGGTAACCTGGGTCACCCAGCTGTCTCCAACTCTCTGTGTGTGCAATTAAAAGCAGGGAACTTTCTCAGCCTCTCACCTGGAGGCAGACTAGCAAGGCAGGGCGCTCCTGAAGACCTCTCTGCTGTTGCTCATTTGAAGGAGGAAAGCGAAGGAAAGAGGAGGAATGCAAGCAGCCTTGAGGAGGCCGGGGAGTGTCCTGGTGGACATGGGCACCGACACTGGACTCTCTTACAACCACAAGAATGAAATTCTGCCAACAACCTGGATGAGTCCGACAGTGGATTTCTCCCAGAGCTTCCTGGTAAGAGCCCAGCCCTACAGATACTTTGATTGTGATCTCCCAAAACCAGCCAAGTCCAGTCAACCTTCTGACCCAGAGAAGCATGAGATCAGAGATTTGAGTTGCTGTAAGCAGCGGTATCTGTGTTGACTTGTTACAGCAGCAACAGAGGACTGTCGTGCCACTCTGTATTTCTTCGGAGAAGCAGAAGGGTTTAGGTTCACTCTACCAGAATCTGTTTTGGGGAAGAGTTTCAAGAAGGCCCCATGGCATTACCCTCCTGTCTGTGGAGAGCAGCAGCCCGGCTGTTTGTGGAAGCTCGGAGCCACTTCCGAAGTGTGGCTGGGTTTCTTCATGAGCAGCATGGCAGAAGGAAGGTATTAGCTGCCCCACACGCATGTCCTCTTGGATGAGGACTCCAACACATAATCTGAACAGATGACAAACACTGGCTGATGCCAACTCTCAAGCCTGGCATGTAACTGCCAATTAGTAAGAGTGGAGATGGATAATTTTCTGCCTACGAAGGGGACTGAAACACTCCTGCCCGGAAGATAGCCAGCGGCGCAGGGTCTGCCCTGCGCCATCACGGGGGATTACTGATGACAGAAATCTTTGCTACAGAAAGAAAGACACGGACCAGAAATCTGGCCATGACATGAAATGTCAAGATCACCTCCTGGGGCAGTGGGAATGGTGTGAAGGACGTGAGGAGGCCCGAGTGAGGGGCTGGTATGCCTGCCAGGTCTGCACTCTAGCCCAGGGGTTCTCCGCCTTCCACATACCGCCACCCTTTCACACAGGTCCTCTTGTTTGGTGACCTCCCCCCACCCCAACCATATAATTATTTTTGTGGTAATTTTGCTACTGTTACAAATTGGGAGATTGTTAAAGCGACCAGATGTCCTGCTCGTTAACATTTGTCCCACGTCTCACGGCATTTTACAATTAAATTAAATATATTACAATACTATTTTTGCATTCTATGAAAATTGTTGTTGCTCTATACAGGCCAAATTGTGAATCAAGAACCCGCCACCCAATCAATGGTGTCTTGCTTAAAATCTGGTCATTTTAGACTCCTGTGAAAGGGTCGTTCAACCCCCAAAGGGTCACCATCCACAGGTTGAGAACCGCTGGCTTAGATGGCCTCAAAGGCATCCTTTGGAGGAACCGGCATAGTGCACAGCCGCAGGGCAGGGGAGGCCAAGTCCATGCTGGGTGGGTCTCTCTACGCCCCCCCTCACCCCGCCTCTCCCACCCTGAGAGAGAGGAGAACACAGTTCCCATGTCCCAGCTCTCCATTTGCCTAAATCCTGAACTGAGCGTGGCTTCAGCTCGCAGAGAGAGAGCTACCTCCCCAAGGCTGAGGTTGTGGTCAGAAGCCTTGAATTGGTTTCAATTCATGGGAGCCCTGTGGGTGACAGGGCGAAACACTCCGTGTGCCTGCATGACCCTCATTATCACGTCCTCAAAGTGCTGTCATGGGAACAAAGTGCAATCATATATCGACACACCCACCAGAACACCGGGACTCTGACATTCATTCACAGGACAGGCACAGGTGAGTCCATGGTGGAATGCTCATCTTCCACACAGGAGATCTGCCCTCAATGTTTGGCCACCTGCCCTCACAGGTAGCTACCGCTTGTCCATTAGAACTGCCTTGAGTAATGTTAATTGCAAACCAGGATTCTGGAGAGCTTCAAAAATAAGAAGACAAGGAGGAAAGGCCTGGCTATCTACATCCAACAACAACAACAACAAAAGGCTGCCAATGAGAGCCCAATGGTCAGGACCACAGCTGATAACGGGGTGGCGCAGGACCAGGCGGCACTTCCTTCTATTGTGCATGGCGGCACCAGGAGCTGCTGCCGGCGTGGCAGTTAACCACCACCACAGCAACCAGTGACCAACTGTGCCTTCCTAAGATGCCGTGGGGGCAAAGATTCTGAGTGAGATTCTTCGACACGAGTAACACTCTGAACTCACTGAGTAAATATTTGTAAACATTTTAATCTATAAAATAGAGATAACTTCTGCCCTGACTATCTGAAAGACTGCTGTAAGGTGCTGCCATATTTAGGAAGGCTTCTACTCTGCACTGAAAAAAGGTTGCATAGAAAATAATTTCCACTGCCTGCCCCCCCCCCCCCCCCGCTGATAGTCAGTTACGGGGCACGGAGTGCATGTCAGCTATCGACGAGGCGCATTTCATCTGTTGTCCTTTGTTCTTGTTGGCTCCCGTCCGCAGAGACCCCGTGTACAACAAGACGCCACCTTGCCCGGTCCTGCGCCAGCCTCTCAACTGTCCTTATGCCTGAGCCCAGGGTTGCAGCTGTGGTGTCAGTCCATCTCATCAGGGCCTTCCTCTACAGACAGGCCAGCTTCCCTAGAGTCGCTTCCCCAACAGGTGTCTCTGGGTCAACCTTCATTCTTCTTGGATGTTCTCAACAGTTCCCGCCAGGGCTTGGAGAGCTTCTCCTACTTTAGGCCCCTGGCTCTGGTGGTGCAGTGGGTTCCGTGTTGGGCTGCAAACTGCAGGGTCCCCAGTGTGGAACCACCAGCCGCCCCACAGGTGAAAGAGGAGGCTTTCGACTTCCCGAACGAGTGAGTCTCGGCAGGCCACAGGGGCCGTTCCACTCTGTTATATAGGGTCGCCCTGAGTCAGAACAGATGCGAGCCCTATGAATTATTAGCTTCCCCTTTTAACAGTCCGTATGTGATTTCTGATACCTGTTCTCCATTCAATGCAGGGGTCTTGGGAGGCATGGGGGCTGATAAACATCACACCCACATATTGCTTTGCAGGGACTGAACTAATGAGTCATTCTTATTATAACAAATACTCCCAGAAATCACTCTGAACCGACACCGGTCAAGAAGGTGGCGGGGCTTCGGGAGCCTCTAAGCACTGCTATGTGTGGCTGTCCCGAATCAGGACAAGACACTGGCTTGAACCCATGCCCATGCACTCCTGGGTGCAGGACGGGTGGAGGAACCCCAGGTCACAGGGTCTCTAGGGGCACATTCATTCAGCATCCACACTGAGCCACAGTCTTTGGATTCAGAGAGTGGAATTCTACACGCCCTGCCCAGCTCAGCAAACCATCTGCAGAAAAACTGAATTGGTGATCTAAATAAGAATAATACTAAAATAAATAATTTCTTTGTGGCTATTGTGATGGAAAACATCTCAAGGCACTCGATGAAGTAAAACTGTGACTTTGAACTAAGTAGAAACAAAACAGAAATGATCAATAATGAAAAACTTGCTGTGGCAAAAAAAAAAAAACAGTGAAAGAGAGGAGAAAGGATTTAAACTGGCTCGACTGACTCAACTCCTCCTCCTAGTGTCTGGAACAGTTCTCCGTCCCTCTCAGACTGGACAACTGGCAAAGAGGACCATTTCAGATCAACTTCGAGCAAGGGGGCAGAGTGAAAAACCAGACCTGTGGTCTTCTTGAAAAGGAATTGATTTCAATATTAATGGAATACATCAGCTACAAGAACAATGAAAGTACAATAAAGACCTATCATCATAAATCTAGAGAGTGAAACTGATGCGATCTCTGTGAAAATTCTGCTTTAACACATCATGTCTGGGGCACATGTAACTGTTTAGTCCAGTCATCTTTAAAGTATGTTTGCAAGTTTAAAATGGAATCAGATAACATATCTCCAGGAAAGGTCAAGAGCACAACATTAAGAAATATTTCTGGCCCGGGACTGCGACCCACTGGGTTGGAGGTTCAATTCCGGCTCCACAGGAGCAAAGGCTGGGCCTCCTACTCCCACCACCTGAGGGCAGTGATGCCTAAAAGAAAAAAAAAGAAATATTTCTGGGACTGAGCCCTGGTGGCATAGTGGTTGTGCGCGGGACTGCGGCCTACTGGGACGGAGGTTCAATTCCAGCAGTGGGGCTGGGCCTCCTACTCCCACCACCAGAGGGCAGTGATGCGCCCCCCCCAAAAAAAAGAAAAAAAAAGAAATATTTCTGAACTCCTCAACTAGGGTCCGTGATGCTGAGTATATCCAAATATGTGTAGGCAAGGGTTTTTCTCCTCTGTATTATTATTATTGCAGTTGCAGCAATCGCTTCCTGAACATGTCTCTGTATTTATTATAAACTATAACCCTTGAAGAACAAATCTTCTGTAAGCCCTTAGGAAAGATCCAGTTGTATTTAATGAACAGAACGGAGTCTAAGCAGTGCTGGAGGACGAGGGTGGGGCAGGCAGGACAAGGTGACTTCCTAGAAAGATCTTGTCCAGGCTGGGCTTCATCCGCTCTGCGTGGACTGCATTCTCCAGGTCTGTCTTCCATCACTTTGGTGGCTTAGCCTCAGTTCTCTTTCTGCTACTTTCAAGCCTCCAAAAATTGTTCAACTGTTAAAAAGTTCCAAAACAAGCAAAAGTGTTCCTGGACCCTTATCCTTAGCTCTGTTTGCAGAGACCATACTAAGGCTGCTTCTCCAGCCAAAATAATAAGAGATCTTTTAAGTGGCTGACATTCTTGGTTCATTGCGCATATATGCCAATGTCCATCAACTATAAATAGATTTGGAGGACAACTAAGAAGGGTCTTTCTGACTCCAATGTAAACAAACTTTTGAAAGCAGTCAGAAAACAGTACATGTAGTCATAAAAATTAGGATTTGTCTCCCCTTTTATCCCAACCCCTCTTTAAGCATGAAGAATCCATAAGATCATGCACTTCCAGTATAAGGGAATAAGAGGACTTTCGTTTCTTTATTAATATTTTGAATGTTTATAATATGATTATAAATCATATTAAAATAACTTTTTCCTATTGTTTTATTTGTCTATCTACTAGAACTTTTGATATTTCTTCCCCATAACTTTGTTTCCCTAGAATACTAAATCAACTTTCAAAGGCTAAAATTATGCCCGTGGTGACTTATATAAGTGATGTCAGTTGGGAACTGCGTGGGTGTTACCTGGGGCAGAGCTGGTGAGATAAATTGGGCCGCTTGTTGCCATTCAAAGAGCTTAAAGAATCCCTTTCTCAGGAGTCCTTTCTCTCTGAAGTTGGTTAACATGTCCACTTAAAGTGGGTTCATGTAGATTGTTAAAAAAACATTGTTACTGACTCTTGATCGCCCACTTGCTTTTGTATTTAACCCACTCATCTTATATTAACCCATCTAAACTGAATTCCAGTATGGGATTGTAAATCCATTTACTTCACTTTGAACCTGCTAACACTGCTCAAAAGAGGTTACTGATCATTTTAACTTAGTCACAGTGCAGTAAAAAAGCAAATTATCTAGCAGTAACTGGGAGGGCTAGGAGATGTTTAATGGTCCTTGGATGAAATTATTCCAGAGCTAGACCCCAGTCCTTTGTGTGTGAGATGGTAGGATGTCAATGAAGGTGCGAGGTCACAGGTCCGTTTGGAGGGAGAATCAATAACACAATTAATGCCTCTAGTTTCAGTCCACTGGAAATTATACTGCATCACAACTGGCCAGAGGCCGTGGGCAAGGCTTTCAGGATTCAGTACTTAAGACTGGACTAACAGGAAGTAATATCTTTACATTTTAGAGGTGATTTTAATACCTTTTTCTAAAATAAACCCCAAGAACAACACGAATAAGACGTAACAGATAACCTCGTTGTACATAACTCATTTTTATGTATTTAAATTCTCTCTTCAAGCCCAGGTTTAAATATTTTCCTTAAAATGTTAAAAAAATATAACCTAAGAGTGGAATTTGGCAGTAAAGATTAAAAAACAAAACCCCAAATGCTAACTACAGATCTGTCAACCGATTTTTAAAATCTACTAAAATGTAACGGTTCTAATTATTTGAATTATCTTTTGTAGAAAAAGTATAAATCCCACGTTCGTGGAAAGTACAAACAAAAATTATTCTGAAGTGTTATCTTAAATAGTTTCCTTTAAGATGATATTCTTATTTATTGGAAATCTTATTTCAGAGAAATCTATCTACTCAAAATTAAAATCTCACTAACTGATATCAAGGGGTTTCAAACATTAGTAAATGGACATTCAGTTTTGAAGACAATATGATTCTCTGGAATATGGTTTTCACAGAATAAAAATATCATCTTAAAGAAACCTTTTAAAAAAACTATGTGAGATTATTATGTACCCCTTTCATGGACATAGCATTTCTATTTTTTTTTGCAAAAAATATACATATCAAGTAATTAAAGAGGTGCTACATTTTGTGTAAGATGTTCTAAATCAGTTGACAGACTTGTTACATTTTTTATGTAGGATTTTTTATATGCAGATGAGACATCCGGCTGACTGAAAGCAAAGAGGACGTGAAGCACCTACTGATGATGATCAAAGACTGGAGAGTTTTCAGTGGGGATTACCATTCCATGTAAAGAAAGCCCAAATCCTCACAACTGAACCACGACATGGCATCATGGTCCATGGAGAAGACATAGACGTTGTTAAAAGGGTTTCATTGTGCTCCTCTCACAATTCATACTCAGGTAAGCAACAGTCAGGCAATCAAATGTCATGTTGCTTTGGGCAAATCTGATGCAGAAGCCTCTGCAAGGATGGCGGCCTGAGGACGAAGGTGCTCCTCACCCAAGCCATGATATTTTCAATCGCGTCAAGTGTTCACAAAAACTGGACGGTCTGTAAGGATGTCTGGGGAAGAAGTGATGTATTTGCACTGTATTGAGGCAGAGTAATGACAATACCAGAAGAGCAAACCCATCTTTGTCGGAGAAAGAACAGTCCAAATGTTCCTTCCATACAAGGATGGTGAGACTTCAACTCATATACTTTGGACATGGTATCAGTAGAGACCAGTCTGTGGGAAAAGACATCATGCTTGGGAAAGCAGAGGGTGAGCAAAATGAGGGCGACTCTCATTGTGAGGGGCTGGCACAGCAGCTTCAACAATGGGCTCAAAGATTGCGACAGCTGTAAGGATGGTGCAGGACTGGGTGGCGGTTCGTTCTCTTGTACGTGTGGTTGATAACAACTTGATGACATCAAACATCAGGTGCCTTGGAAGAAAGGCCTGGTGATCCACTTCTACAAAAACCAGCCACTGAAAACCCTATGAGGCAGAGATCAACTAGGGAGCACTGAGGGTCACTGGGATTCAAAGTCAACTTCATGGCAACTAGAGGTGGTGGTTGTGCTCAGAGATTAACAGAAGTGAAACTCACAAGGTTTCAAAATTAAAGTGGCAACAGCGGAGGCTCGCAATTCCCAATTTTGTTTTCTGTTGGGCAAAGGGATGCTATGAATTGAAACGGACTTGATGGCTTCTAATAACAATGACCACCAAAATGCTCCCAGGAGTGGATTTGCCAGATTTTTCTGGTACTTCAAAGAGTCAGTGATTCAACTGGTTTGTAGAAGATATTTACTAAGTGGCTACCTGGTTGGGCCAACCTTTTTGAGCAATTATGAAAGAAGAATGTGCTTGACTACATAATTAATGTAGAAAATACTATACATATTGAGTGGCTAAAATAGTAATAGCATCCATCCTAATTAGGGTTGGATAAAGGGACGAGGTGCACACACATAACATGTCTCCCAGGCCAGGCTTCCTGTCCTGTAAAAAAATTTGGTGCTAGCTGCAGAATGTGATGGTTACACTGAAAGCCGTGGGATTATAGGGAGTGGGATGAAGAGCTAAATTAGCAGATGCTGCATCATTTGTATTGTTCTAACATTTAGAAATTTTTGTGGCAGAAACAAAAAAGTAGCCCACAAGAAAAAAAAAATAATTGTACCACCATGTTGTTCTATGTATGAATTTAATCAAAATGGATTACTGGAGCCAACAGATAAACCACTCTAGAATTAAAACGTATTGTATTCCATGAGCTTCTCGGTATAAGCTATGTATTGTACCGACTAAAAGCACTGGTTTAAGGCGTTTACAATATGAGGCTTTTTCTTTCCTTATTTTGTATCTCTGTAACTGATAGTGTCTTACAATTAAATCTGTTGTAACCATAAAAACTGAGATTGTAACACTAAATTCCCTATAGCTATACTCTTGTTAAGATGAATTATAGTTTATTTAATCCAGGAAGATCCAGTTACCTTATTGATTACACAATATTTATAATGTGATACCAAACCAAAAGAAAACCAGTTGACACAGTCAAATCCCACTCACAGTTACTGAATAGGCAGAGTCAAACTGCCCCACAGAGCTTCACACACTGCTCTCTTTATGGACAGACCCTCCAAGATCTTGCTCCCACCGAATGGTTCATGGGTTTTGGATACTGACCTTTTGCGTAGCAGTAGAGACCTTTAAACATTGGGCTACCGGGACGCCTTAGAAATGTGGTCCAGTCCAAGACCAACAATTCAGTCAGATCGACTCATTTACCCTGCTTTCCAGCTGCCAATGAGTTACTGACAGATTGGCTTGCAATAGAAGATCCTAAAATAATGTGAAACCCAGTTCTCCAGCCATGCAGTCACATTTTAGAACCAGTAGCGAAAACAATTTCAACAAGCTGGAAACAGAAACGGAATGGATGAAGTGGCATTTACTTTCCAGTTGAGATATGAACTTGGGGCATTGATGGGAGATAAACAGAAAACTTGAAATGCAAGTTTACCTAGATTGAAGGTTGTCATCAGCATTATTTAAACCACCGAGCCATGCAGAATATTGCATTTAACAAATGGCCTTTTGCAGACACTAAAACTTTGCCTGACTTCCAAGAATTTTATAGGAACTTTTATAGGAACCAGGATGAACTTTGGACTATGCAACCGTGAAGTGACACTACGTCGCACTAGAAACCAAACCCCCCCATGGGCTTTGGTCTGGGCCTACAAGATGCCTGTTCAGGTTATACTGTCTGGCCTGCAGCTAACGTTTCATAATTACTTAATGGCTCCACAAATGAATGAATAACACGTACACACTGAACAGGATAGTTTTACAAATTAAATATTGAGGAGACAGAGCTAAAAGAGAGACCAAGGTAGCATGCTTGCGTGTCATCTACTCAAATATACGTACTTATTCCAGGCTTGTCTCAGGTTTTTAGAGCTGTACACGGTAAAGCGGTCTGAAATAAAGAAGAAAATGATAATTAACCTTCCTTTCAAATGCATACAGTGCAAGCAAGTTTTTTTAAAAAAACACTTTAGCTTTTTGAAAAGATTTCATTATGGTAGTCATAGTAAGGTTTTTATATGTTTTATAACCAGTGGTTCAGAGAGAAACAGAAAAGCGCAAACCCACAATATTTGAAACAAGGAGACACTGTTCTCTTTTTCTTTCTTTATAGGATTGTTATGAGTCATGATCAATACAAAGGCTGTAGGTTTCTTCTTGTTTTTAGTTAAGACACAGGCATTGACCAAACAAACAGAAACTGTCCCATATGCTATACTGTCCCAGCTGAAGATCCGCCCAGACTACAAACATCCATTGTTCTGCAGTTAATAGTTAAACAGCATTCTCCAACACTAATTATTTGGCTCAAGAGAATGTTTCATTTCGGAGTCTGTTCTCTACCAGACTGTCTTTATAGATGAAACATAGATCAGCCCGGTGGTACAGACGGACTTGGAAGCATGGATTTTAAGGTGGAGGATTTAAGAAAAGGAAAGGAAAAAATGGAAAGAACAGTTCTTTCTTTAGGAATTGTTGTGATCTAATGTTTGGTATTCAAACAAGCAAGTGGTAGCTTTGAAAGTAATTCTATTAAGTGTCCTTGTGAATCAAATGCGGTTGCTTTAACTTTGTACTCCCTACAAAGCAATTTTCATAATTAGTTACAACTCTGGGAGGAACAAGACTTCCGTGACAGGGAACAACATAAATGCCATCTCGTATTTGTTACTGCTGCTGTTCAGAGTCTTCCGGTTCACCCCGACCCGTGGTGCGCAGCCCCAGGCTAACGGAATAAAACACTGCCTGGTTCTGAGCCACACTTCCAGGTGCTGTTCTATCTGAGCCCCTTGTTGCAGCCACTCTGTCAACTGATCTATTTGAGGTCCTTCACCTTTTCCACCAACCCTCTGCTTTCCCATGTGTGATGTCTTTCTCCCGGGGCGGGTTCCTCCTGACACCATGTTCACATGGAAGGCTAAGAATTCCAGAGCATTGGTTCATACTTAGAGCAAGAGGTGGTCTTTTGAACAGACAGAGGAATGCTGCATGGTTTAGATCCATGAGTGCTGTGTGTCAAGATTGTGCGCGTTTACCACACTGAGTCCATTTACACGCTGAGTAAGCAAACAGCGAAGCTGGGCTATATAACGAACGAGGCAACCGGACAAGAGAAAGTCTCCTTATGCAGATGCCATAACCTTGCGTGCTGAAAGTGGAGAGGGCTTAAAGCACTTGCTGATTAAGATCAAAGATGGATTAAGGTCAGTATGGATTACACCTCAACACAAAGAAAACAAAATCCTCACAACTGGGCCAATATGCAACATCACAATAAGTGGAGAAAGTATTTGTCAGGGATTTAATTTTATTAGGACCTAAAATCTTGATTTACAAGTAAGTTATTATTCTTAGTCATTAATGAGTGCTCATAAACATTAGTTCTAGGAATCGCCTCTATTTGGAGCTTGACAGTATATATCAATAGAGAGAGAAACACCATGTGTCGATTTCAGCTGCGGTAACGAGACGTACCCTCTGGAGAACACAAGACAAAGTCCCATCCTCAGGCTGACTTTCCATCCCTGTTCATCGAAAGTCTCGTCATTCTTCTACAAATACCGGGAGGGCACTCACCTGTGTGACTCACACAGCCCTGGCCAATGGATACACAAAAGGAGTTACGTCCTGGCTAAAGTTCAGGGGCACAGAAATATAAATACAGAATTTAAAATGCCAGTCAAAAAAAGGGCTACAGTGTAGGAACACAATCTTTGGAGAGCAGAGAAGTAAAGGCATTAACTGCACCTGTTTCTTTTCCAAGTGAAGACTCGATAAACTCCGGCATCTAAAAGCTAGTACCTGGAACACGTGGGATCTGGCCTTTCTCAGCCAGCGTCCTTAGAGTTCAACTGCCATTGTGCACAATTTCAGAGTCTTCCCCAACATTTTCTACACTAAACATGCATCATATTTATAATTGGATGAAAAACTCTGTTTGCAAAACCTAGTCCTGTCCTGAATGCAGGTAGTATTTCCTGAGAGTGAGAACAACACGGTGAACCTGGTGAGCTGTCTAGTCTACTGCTGCTGAGTCTATTCGGACCTAGGGCCGTCCGTCAGTCCGAGTGTTACTGGGCAGACCTGCTTCACTGGGGTTTCTTAGCTGTCACACTTGAGGGAAGCAGATCGCCAGGGTTTTCTTCTGCAGATCTTCAAAGTTAGCAGTTGAACATAAACCCTTCGCACCCAGAGACCTTCTGAAGACAAAAGGTGTTTAACTTAAATGCTATAAATCAGTACCAGGATCAGTACCGGTGTATTTAAATAAAACAGATAAACCAACTGCCTGGACCACTTTAATCAGAATAAAGGAAACCAGCATTTGCATATGTATGCTTGATATTGTTCTCCTTCAGTTTAGCTTACTCTGTCACTGAGGGGCTTCAATGCCAGCTTTCTCTTTTCAATTACAGTTCCCCTAGAAGTTTAGCATGCCGGCATTGAAAGTGCTGGCTAACTCCTGACATAACTGAGCAGCGCAATTAATTTAAACCTGCAGGCTGATATTCACCTTCTCCTCTTATTGCAGGATGCTTCAGAGGATGATCACTGAACAGCAGGCGGCCAGGGACGAAGACTTAGAGAGGAGAAGGCACTTGTTACGCCTGCGTTTGACTCGGGAGGGGGGCCGGGGAGGACACACAGAAAGCTGGAAAGGTTTTCTCAACCTGACATGCTCATTGGCTTCAATTTGTTAAATTCCACAGAAACACGATCGGAGAACAACACTACACAATGTAAAGTGTCCCAGCTTCAACGAGTCACACCTGGAATGGCTTGAGGCACTGTAGAAAGTATTATAACCTACATGGAGATAAAACTGAAAATGGAATTTACTCATTAGTTCCTAGTTATGTACTGAATACTTCAGGCAACTCATTTTCATTTGAAACCTCCTCTCTCTCTTTGCAGGGATGGCTTTGTAGTTTATAAAAGACTGCCATTACTTTAAGTTCACTAACAGGGGAACAGGAACAGTCCTGGGAGTGTAGGACATACATGTTGGGTTGCTATGCACAGGTCAGCAGTTCAAAACCACCAGCCACTCCGGGGTAGAAAGGTGGTGCTTTCTACTCCAGCAAAAAATTGCAGTTGGTGACACTCATCAGGGACAGTAGGTCCCTGTCCTATAGGGCGGTTATGAGTCAGCATCGACTTGATGGTAGTGAGTTTCAAATTAACAAGAACTTATGAGTTGAAAAACATGAAATCAACCAATGAAACCCAAATCCCAAGCACATTTCCAAGACTGCAAGGGCTAAACAAGGATGTGTAAACCAACACTGCATTTTCTGCATTTGAGGAATTGGGAGTTGGAAGAAGTCCAGCCAGAATGCCCGGAGAGGGAAGGATGGGAAGACTCTTCATCTGATGAATTCTGAACACGTTTTCAGGAGAATTCAGTCCCTAGAAAAGGACATCACGCCTGGTAAAGGAGCTGGACAGTGAAAAGCAGACAGGCCTTGAACATGAGGGCCCATTGGCTGCCTTGATGGACACAAATGTAAGAGGTATTATGAGGACTGAGACGGCATGGCACTCTTCCTTCTGTTGTTCATGGAGTTCCCAGGAGCCAAGAGAGACTTAATGCCAGCCAGTAGCAGCAGCAGCGAAAAGACCACTTTTTCACAAATAGAGGTAATATCATCAGCCATGTGAGCAATACCATGCAGTGAGTGTTAGTTTACAAGTCAGCATGAAAATGAGTAGGCCCATATTGACGTACACGTGTCTGTTATAAAGAGATCGTCGAAACCACATATCTAACTATGCACCATTTAAATTCTATTTGGGGTCTAAAAATAATAATTAGCACATATTTTTATAATGAGTTGGGAGTTACTACATAGATCATATGTAGTTCATTCATGTCGAGCAGGAGTGTACAATTGGTACTACAATCAGTTTCCAAGCAATCTTTTTCCTCCTGGACACCCTGACATCATCTCCCTTTTACAAACCCTACCCCCTTACCCCCAACTGTACTTTAACAGGGGTAGTAAGAAAGTAGTGAAACTGTCATTAAAAAACTGGGGCCATCTAACAGAGGCCACTTGTAGTGTTCCTCAGACTTAGTATGGTGCCACTAAAGTGGCACAGAGGTAAATATGTATGTCTATCTCAGATAGCGGAATGTGGTTTGAGGGCTTACTCAACCATAAGCACTAACCTAGGAACAAGGAGTTCTTATAATGCAGCTCCCTGTTCAAACTTCCCCCCAAGAAAGAATCACTAGTGCTAAGGGTGATAAAAGCAAAATTTGATGAAGAAATCAGACGGTGCCTGGCTATTAATAAAAATACCATCTGGGGTCCTGAAATCTTGCTACAAAACAAGCAGTTATCAGGCTGAGCCCCAGAGGCGTATGTGGTTGAGTGTGGGACTGCAGCCCATGGGCTTGGTGGTTCAAATCCAGCGGCAGCTCTCAGGAGCAGTGCTGGGTAACTCCTACGACTACCAGAGGCAGTGATGCCCACAAAACAACAACAACAACAACAACAACAAACAAAACAAGCAGTTATTAAGTGATGGATTAGCTAAGACCACACAGAAGAAAGACATCAGCCTACATGATCCACAGATTACAAATCACAAAATCCAAGATCAGAGGAGGGAAATGTATTAGAGTTTAAATTCTGAGCACCTGTATGGACGACAGTGAACACCCAAAGTCCATTTGCGAAAACCCCATGAAGAATAAGCCTCCAGTTAAAAATCCTCAGAACATTAACTATTGAAAAGGCCTGCTCACAGGTAGATAATATAAAAAGTGAATTAACACAGATATAGTTCATAAAAATTAACACAATAACAGTTAAATTCCTATTAAACCCAATCTATTTTAAATGATTTTCTACTTCCTTTTGCATTAAAAAGTAATCAATGTAATTAAACAAGTTGTACAGAAATTGTTACATGAAAATGTCATTTGTTCATTTACAATGATATGAAGGGAGGACAGGTTGGGGACCCAAAGCCCATCTGTAGGTAACGGTGAAGGGGAGGAGACGAGTCAGTCAGGGTGTAGTGTAGCAATGATGAAACATACAACTTTCCTCTAGTTCTTCAATGCTTAATCCTTCTTACTATAATAGTATAGATTAGAACTGAAAACATGGGGAATTCAGAACAGATGATCCCTTCAGAACCAGTGGTGAGAGTGGCAATACCAGGAGGTTTGAGGGAAGGTGGGATAGAAAGAGGGGACCGATTATAAGGATCTACATTTTCCTCTTCCCTGGGGTATGGACAATGGGGAAGTGGGTGAAGGGAGACACTGGACAGTGTAAGATATGAGAATTGTATGCAATATCTGTAGTCATATGTAATAATAATTTATAAATTTTCAAGGGTTCATGAGGGAGGGGGTGCAGGGAGGAAGGGGAAAAATGAGGAACTGATGCCAAAGGCTTAAAAAGAAAGCAAATGTTTTGAGGATGATGAGGGCAACAAATGTACAAATGTGCTTGATGTACAATGGATGTATGTAGGGATTGTGAGAATAGCTGTATGAATCCCCAGTAAAATGATTAAAAAGAAAAGAAAGAAAACCTAATTTGCTGTGCCCACTTTCACGGAAAACAATACGACTTTATTGAAAAAAGAAAAGCTGGGGCTGTGCTGGAGGATGCCCTGTTACCTGACAGAGGAATGGAGCCCAATGCCTTCCTCACGACGGCCTTCTGTGGCAGAACTAGGCTCAAATCCCTTATAAGGTTCGATCGTTAACACTCGTAAATCACTCTGGTTATATTTTAAGCCACCATCCTTATGACGTGTTCTTATTATTTACTTATAACAAGTACTTTTCTCAAATCCTTTTGGAGAAGCCTACTCTTTGTCACATGCTATTCAAGCCAGAGGGGCCCTAGTGCCATAGTGGGCTACATAGTAAGTGGCTAACCGAAAAAAAAAACAGCCATTCAAACACACCAGGCACTCCACGAGATAAAAAGGCTGTCTACTGCTGTAAAAATTTAGGAATGCAAAATAACAGTCCTACCTGCCCGATAGGGTTACGCTAAGGCAGAAATGACTTGGCAGCAGTAAATGTTGCTTAATTCTGAGCACAAATGGAGTCCTGCCAGTGTAGTGGTTAAATACAGAGCTACTAATTAAGAAGACCTTGCCTTTGGAACCCATGAGCTGTTCCACAGGAAAGGCCTGCTTCTGGAAGAATCCACAGCCTTGAAACTGGATGGAGCAGTTCTCTGTCCCACAGGGTTTCTATTAAGTGGAAATTGACTTGACGACTGCGTATTTTTGGTAGTGTCAGCACAAGGAGCTCTAGTAGTACAACTCGTTGAGCACGTGCCCACCTTCTGAAAGATGAGTGGTTCAAGTCCGCCGGGTCACTCCGCAGATCAAAGACCAGATGATCTGCTTCTGTAAAGACTACAGCCAAGAGAATGCTATATGGGACCATAACAAGTTGTCACATGGGCACGCTACGAGGGGAAAATAATTCAATGACATATTCTAGGGATTGGGCAGGTAAAAGTGAGCATATATAGTTCAGTGAGGTTATCAGTGGTCTCCAGTCAGTCATGCACCGTAAGAGACCTCACTAAGAAAACAGTTCACAAGTATTTTTGAGCAAACTTCACACTTCTGATGGAAAAAGTTAATTTAAAAAAAAAAAAGTCAACTTCAAGCAATGCTAATCTTACTTGTTAGAAGCCGAAGCAAAGGAGGATTTATGCATGGTCCCACAAAGCCAACCAAACTCACTGCCATTGTGCAGATTCTGATGCATAGCAACCCTGTACAGTGATAGTAAAATTACTGCTATGGGTCTTCAAGACGGTTGAACCCTTTACAAGAAGACAAAGCTTTGTCATATATGTATAAGAGTTTCTCAGGAATATAGAGGGCCAGTCTTGTCTCAGGATCTAGGGGTTTTGAATTTTCAGTGTCACTTCTCTAAGTAAGCACAGTGGTCGGTCCTAAGGGGCATTTTTGATATAGGACACATATTGTACAACTGCAAGCCACAACTTTAAAACATTTGGCGTCCCCAATGTATTTAATGATTTAGCTTCAACACAGCCCCGGTACTGTTGGTGAGCAGCTGTAGTGTGACAGACAGACGCTGAACAGCACTGCCTTGTCCCCGACACCAAGGGAGAGACCTCAAAGTGCTAAGTGGCTATTTCAAGGCTGAACACGAGACTGACAGCATCCCAAACTGCCTCAGCTGCAGCAAAGCCTTCTTCGACTGTTCATGGGATGCTTTTAAAATGAGTCATCTAAGAGCAACTTCCAGAAACATCTGTTCTACCACATTCATTAGATCTTCTGACTTGTAATGGTATGTGGTTTTCTTAACATGCATATGGATTTGGGCTTGCGACTGCATATTTCTTCATGGATCCTTTAAGTTAGCCAAATTTGGGGTCTAAAGTTCAGGATCATCAAACACCTCTATTTCCATAGACATCTTTCTTTAGTTAAGTATAACCATTTAAGTATTTATTAAAGTCTAAAGAGTATGATTTACAACTAAGAACAGATTTTTACAGCACCTATAAATATGGGTAGAAGAAAACTGAGTCTCATTCTTTGCGTATCTTCTACCCTCAGCCCACCCACCCAAACTCACTGAAAGAGTGTGGGAAGTAGGTGGGGATCAGGTAGTGTAAGCGGCACCCACCCCGTTTTACAAACGAGAACTCAAAGGTTGGGTTACCTGAAGACACAATGCTGGTGGCTGATCCAGAACTCCTCTTCTAGTTTACTGTTGCCCAAGAGCTGGGGCACCCAAGTTTTCTATATACTAATAAATACTTGCTGCACTCTCTTGGGAGAAAGATAAGGCTTTCTACTTTTCTAAAGATTTACAGTCTTAGAAGCCACAAGGGTAGTTCTACGCTGTCCTGTAGAGTCACCATGGCACAATGACAGTGAGAGTTAGTTTGTTTGTTGCTTTCCCTGTGTCCTAGGGAACCTGGGTGGCATACTGAATTAAACATTGGGCTGCTACCTAGAGACATGGTCATCGCCTTTTTCTGTACAGATGTACAATCTCTGAAATCCTCTGGAGAACTTCTACTGCGTCTTGGAGTGTCACAATGAATTAGAATCTACTTGACAGCAGTGGGTGCTTATGTGCTTTGTAAATATTCCTGACCACACTACCAGGTAGAGGGTAGCATTAGCTTAATTTGACACACAAAGAGAATGAGGTACAGAGACACCAGATAAGGTGTCCACGTTTACAATTCATAAGTGACAACGCTAGGGTTTGAACCTAGACAGTCTGGATTTGGAGGCCATGCTCAGAACCACTCACCCTGCCATGACATTTCATTAAGTCTTAGTTAGGATAAAATTTGGAAACTTTACTTCCCAAACACACAAAGCCAGTGACAGAATAACAAGCTCTTTTGGTCAGTAAATGAAAAACAAACCCAAAGCAATACTCACAACACTTTTCTTTCCCAATTTCCTTTTCACTTGCTGCTCAAGTCTCTTGCCCTTGTAAGCCTGAGGATCTGGCTTTCTTGTGTTCAGAGGAAATGCTAACACCTGTCCGATGTTTTCTGGGGAGTTACGGTTGGGTGACCATGACTGAAAGTGAGGTGGGCCATGACTGTAGACCCAGTACTTAATCTTCTAGTGCTTCATTTCCCCATCTTTCTCATACAGGTATTGTGACAATTCAATAATAAAATGCCCAAAAAATTTTTTAAATAGAAAAAATAATAATAATAAAAAAGAAAATGCTTCGAAAAGCCATGGAGAGTATCTGACACATAATGAATGGGAATTACATGTTATCTATTATGGCTGCCACCACATAATCATGCATTGAAACACTGACTATCTTGTAGAGTTATGTTGCACATTTCTACAGAAGAATTGTGGCAGAATGAAAGCAATATTACTCTAGGAAAGGTAAAAGCATATACTATCCAATATTACTTCTTTTAAGGCAACAGAAGAAGAAATGAATAAAAATCACAGGCACTTCTAACTCCTTACATAATGCTGTAATTCTGTGATGCTAATGCACTGGCAGAGGATGCAGACTGGCATTCAGGCAGCATATCGATTTTCCTTCTTCTTTACAACCCAGATTTTAATTGGAATGACAATGTGTAGAGGCACAAGCATCTGTTTACATACACACTTTGGTCTGTTCTAATAATCTCCATCATGCACATTATTGTCTCTTAGCGATGAAGGCTAACAGGTACAATAACAGTTTTAACTAAAGGACATTCCACAGATCTTATAATTGAGCTCATTATTAGCCATGCTACCATCATATTAATCTACCCTGTATAGTTGGTGGCAGAAATATTACTGGAATCAAAACTAGAGAAAATAGAACTGTTTTCTTCCTACGCTATACTAGCATAAGAGTTACCATTCTATAGTCATGTACCAGTCTTGAAGGTTCCCTAAAACAATGTCTAAAGGAGTTCTTGTCACCAACAAAGTTGAATCACTTATTTTGGGCAGGGCTATGTGGTGAGCCAAGAAATCAGAAGATGATTAAACTATCTAATGAATCAGCAGCTATTCACTCTTTCAAACCCTCCCACCTCCACGTGGTTGTTGTTGGGTGCCAGGGAGTGGGCTCTGACCCAGAGGACCCTACTACACACCACAGAATGAACACTGCACCATCTGCACAATTGTTCTGATGCCTGAACCCATTGATGTAGCCACTTTGTCAGTCCTTCTCTTCATCACTGCCCCTCCACTCTACCAAATAGGATGTCCTTCTCCAGGGACTAGTCTCTCGGGAAAATACTTCCAAAGTATATAAAACAGTCTTGGCATCCTTGCCTCCAAGGTACCCTGGCTTTACTTCTTACATTACAGCTTGGTTTGTTCTTTTAGCAGTACTTTCAATATTCTTCTCCAGCACCACAATTCAAATGCATCTCTTCTATGGTCTTCCTTATTCAACTTTCAGATGCATGTGATACAATAAGAGAATATTATGGCTTGGGTCAGCGCCCCTCTTAGTCCTCAAAGTAACATCCTTGCTCTTCAATACTATAAAGAGGTATTGTGCAGATTTACCTAATATCTTTTGTTCTCTCAACTGCTGCTTCCATGAGCGTTGACTGTGAATCTAAGAAAGACAAAACTCTTGACAACCTCAACTTTCTCTCCATTTATCCTGATGTTACCTATTGGTCGAGATGTGAGGATTTTGGCCTTCCTTACATTGAGCTGCAATCCATACTGAAGGCTACAATCCTGGATCTTTATCAGCAAATGCTTCAAGTCCACCTCACTTTTAGCAAGTAACGTTGTGTCATCTGAATGTCTCAGGTGCTAATAAACTTTCCTCCGATATGGATGCACACTTTTTCTTCCTAGAATTCAACTTCACTGATTATTTGTTTGACATATAGACTCAATAGGTACAGTGCGAGGATACAACCTGTCAAGACCCCTTTCTTGATTTTAAGCCATACAGTATTCCCTTGTTCCATTTGCAGAACTGCCTTTTGACCTGTGGACAACTTCCTCATGAACACAATCGAGTGGTCTGTGATTCCCATTTTTCTCAAGGCTATCCATAGCTTGTTATTAACCACACAGTCATATGTCTTGGAACAGTCACTAAGACACCAGTAAACATGTTTCTGGTATTTCTAGCCAAATGACATCAGCAATGATATCCCTTATTTCACAGCCTCTTCTGAATCCTGCCTCGACCTCTGACAGTCCCTGTCGATGTATTGTTGTAACTTGTGTTGGGTGATCTTCAGTAAAATTTCACTTATGGGCAATATCAATGATATACATCAATGATATTGTTGTATAGTTTGATTATTCTGTTGGGTCACTTATCTTTGGAATGGGCATCTCTTTGGAGTGAGCCCGGTCAGGTAGCTGTCTTCCAAATTCCCTGGCAAAGAAGAGTGATTGCTTTCAGTCCTTCTTCAGCTTTCTGAAACATTGCAGTGGATACTCTGTCGAATCCTGGAGTTTTATTTTTGGTGAATGCATTCAGTCTCACTTGAACTTTTTCCTTCAGCAGCATGGTTCTTGCTCAGAAGCGACCTCCTCAAAGGGTGAATTCTCAACCACTTCTTTGCAGTACAGTGACTGTATTTTTTCCATCTTTTCTTGATTCTTCTTGCATCTTCCAAAGCTGCAATCTGAGACTTGAGCTTTTTCTTGAATTCATCCAGTTTCAGATATGCTGAGTCTGTTCTTTCCTTTTTAGTTTTCTAACTTTAGGTCCTTGCTCATTTTGTTATAATATTTGGTTTTGTCTCCTTGAGTTGCCCTTTGAAAGTTTTATTCAATTCCTTGTTTTCAACCTTTCTTCCATTTACTTTAGCTACTCTACAATGAATATCAAATTTCATAGTCTCTTCTCAACTCCACTTTGATCCTTTCTTTCTTTCCTGTCTTTTTAATGACCTTTTTCTCCACAAATGTCTTGATGTCCTCTCAGAGCTCTGTCATCAGGTCTCTGTCATTAGTATTCAATGAATCAAATCTGTTCTTCAGATACTCTAGAAATCCAGGTGGAATACCCTCAGGATTGTTTTTAGGCTTTTGTGGACTTGTTTTAATATTCCTCAGCTTTATCCTGAACTTACAAATGAGCAATTGGTTGTCTGTTCCACAGTCATCCCCAGGCCTGGTTTTAGCTGCTGATATTAAACTTCTCCATCATGTCTTCCCATGGATATAGTCCATTTGATTTCTGTTGTATTCCATCGGGGGCAGTCCAAATGCACAGCTCACCTTTTTTTGTGAATGGAAAATGGTATTTGCTGTAAACAAGCAGTGGTTTTGCAAAATTCTGTCATAAGACCTCCAACTTCTTTTCTATCATCAAGACCATATTTTCCAACTACTATTCCTTCCTCTGTTTCCAACTTCTGCATTCCAACCACCAGTAGCTATTGATGTCTCTTGATTGCATGTTTAATCAATTTCTGACTAACACTGTTTGTAGAATTATCTAATTCATCACTAGTGTTTGTGGTTGATGCACAATTTTGAATAATACTTTTATTAATTGGATTTTCTTGAAGGCAGATACCTAGAATAACCTGATAACAGATAGCATTATATACTTCTACTTAAACTTAGTAAGATCCATTCTGAAACTGAATGCCACACCATTGTCTTGAGTGTATTATTCTCGACATAATAATTCATGGTTTTCTGATTCAAAATAGCCAATACCAGTCCATTTCAGCTCATTAACACCTAGGTTATCTATCTTTATGAGTTCCATTTCCTTTTTCTTCCATCCCACCCTCTATTTCCTTCTTGATCACTTCTAATGTTGCTAAATTCATACTCTGCACATTCAAATCATTAGAAGATTTTTGCAGCTGTTTCACTTTACCTTGCCCCATCAACAAATGAAGACTTCACTCTGATAGGCTTTACTGGACTGACCTGACCATGCATGGTCAACTCCCCTCCAAAGACTCTGCTCCTCTTCAGTCACATTTCGAGTACCCTCAGACTTGAGGGGCCCACCTGCCAACTAGATCTCCTACAATATTCCATTTCTTTGCTTAGGGTTCCAGTATTTGAAAGCTCTTCAAAGCTCAGCATAAGGGCTCCGAAGTGGGAAGCGGAGTCCTTCTTCATGGTCTGTTCTTAGTCTGAAACCTGTTCACTTGGGTGACCCTCCCGGTATTTGAAGTACTAGTGACACAGCTTCCAGCATCACAGCAACACACAAGCCAACACAATTCGACAAAATGACAGATGAGTGCTGGTCCCACCTTCGTAAAAGGGAGATATTTCTCCAACCTGCTGATATTTTGGGTGAATAATAAGTTGGCCAGTGTCAATGACATAAACAAAGATTTCAAATATGTCTGTGGAAATTCTCTCCTGTGTTTCTTCCTGCCGTTTGTTATGAGACCTTTGGTAGCTTCCATCCAGGGAGCATAAGTGACATGTGAGTCAGAGCTGAAACCCACCTGCCTCTTGAAGTCCAGCCTGCAGGACCCACAAGATCAGCGAAGCCATGGATGAACCCTCTACTTATTGCTGAGAGTAAATTGGGTGGTTTACATGGTCAAGGCCTTGGCCAGGCTGACTGCTCCATCCAGGTGTCTTTGCTCCCATTTTTCCTAACTTAGGTATCCCTCCTTCCTTTAGTTAGGTGGGCTTCATCCACAAAGGAAGAAAACACCATCCTTGCAGTCTGCCTGCCCTGTTACGAGGATTCCCTGAGGTGCTGAGAAAGATTGAAAAAGAAAAAGCTGAGCCCCTTGCCATCAAATTGATTCTAACCCAAAGCCACCCGAAGAGACAGAGTAGGAATGCCTCACAGGCATTTCAAGGCCTGTCAACTTTCGGGAAGCAGACTGCCACTTCAAACCTATCTTCCTTGGAGCTGCTGGTGGGCTTGGTGGCAGCCAAATGTTTACCCAGTGCACCATCAAAGACTGTTAACATGCGTGAAGACATATGGTAAATAAGCAGTAAGAGATTGCTAATACATGTGAAGACAAATAGTAAGTAAATCTAAGAGAGCACTAATATGCATGAAGACATATAGCAAATAAATAATAGGAAGCGAAACAGTTTCAAGTGGCATCACTACTAGCAATAAAATTGTTCTAGACAACTAGTTCTGAAAATTGCTACCATTCCCCTACTCCCTACTCTGTATTTCTATGAGTTATCAACATTTGAACAATTCACACAAACTCCAAGATTATGGGGCATAAGCTGTTTTCTGTCCCTGTCTCCAGGGACTGATGTGAGAAATAGCTGTGTGGTTATGCTGTGTCCATCTTCCCCAAGGATTACCTACATGGTTATGAATTTCCTAGCGTGGTATGGAATCGCTGCTCATTTCATGGCTAGGCTGTGAGGGTGCCATGAGGAGCTCCCTCCTTCCCTGGAGTTTCCTGATCAAGGTATGGTGACCAACATTTAACATCTCTATAAGATGATGCTTTCTTATTACAGATTCAAACTTACCACCCTCGTTCTCTTCCTAGATTTTGTTTTTTTCTTTTTGTCTTGTATTCTTTGCTTTGGTTTTGCTTTTTCATCTTGGAAAAGAGGTCTAAAGTTCAGGCTATGGAGGACTTTGGGTACAGATTTCTAGTTACACATTTTTGGGACTTTATTTCAGAGAAGGATAAATGTAAAACATCAAGTTACAAATTAAAGAAAGCAATGGAACCTAGGGCTAGTGTATGGTAATGCCATTGTTATAGGAGAGGTTGATTAAATGTTCTTTTGTATTGGAAGTAAAAGTTCTTGAGTTACTTAAAAGTTATCCATGTCTTCATTCCAATCTCCATTCCATTTTAGTTCTATCCATAAATACAATTTTTAACCAAATCACACAACTTGGACTGCATGCAAGTGTTTAATCCTTTGAGGGAGTTGGGGCGACATTTTGAAACAGTGTAGAATTGGTTATTTGATGGTTGACATTGAGGTGTGGGTTTGGTGAAACCCAACAGGGCAGCAGTAGAGACATCAGGTCATTTAATTTTTAAAATTTAAGTTTCAATCAGAATACTTTCATTTCTCACTGGAAATTTAGTTTCATTAATATATCTCTGGCAATTTTCTAGACACTCTGCTAGTCTGTCACTGAGGATGCCCTCTAGTGAAAATAAATGGGAAATTCTTCAAAAAGACATAAGAGAAACCCAGTACAGATAAAATGGGTGTCTGTAATTCTTACAAGGTCTCTTACAGTCATCCTGTATGTCTGCCTGACACACCATTTTACATTTGTGAGTGGAGATTAAGACTTCTGATCTAAGTTTGTTTCTGGATAAGTTTTTTTTTTATCGTACTGGCCCTATCTCTGATTTAATTGACATCAGGTCTTTGCTTAGCTATGGGCCCCAGGGCTCATAGCAGGGCGTCACTAACTGTGTGTGTGTGTGTGTGTGTGTGTGTGTGTGTGTGTGTCTTCTAACTGATCTAGGACTTGTCTTTATTACACACCCACCTCAACTTAGAGCTCCAGACAAAAGCACCAATGTGGAGGAGCTCACACTTGAGATGAAATCACTTTCCACCTCTCAAACAGGTGTGTGGCTTTTTGTAGCCAGGAGGTTCTTTTGAAAACATAAAACACCAATTTTCAATTTTGCTCAAAACCTTCCAATGGTTCCTCTCACACTTCAAGTAAAAACCCTTAATTTGGCCTCTCCGGGGACTGCTTAGGCTGCCCACAGCCCTCCAGTCCCATGGTGACCTGTAACTGTTCATCAGTCTCTCCTCCAGCACGTGGGCTCAGGAAGGACACAGGATCCATCTGCTTCACTCACGACTGTCTCTTCGGACTGGCCCTAAGCAGGCACTCAAGAAAAATCCTAGCTCTCCAGTTTTATCCAAAGTGCCTGCTGCCCAAAACACAGGCTCTCAACTTGAGCATCTTCTTTCCAGTGCATCACCAGCCCAATTCGCCATCATCAGAGTGCACACTGGAGACAGCCTGACTTCTTTCTGTCTGGTTCACATTTTTTCCCTTCATCTTCTCTATCAAGTTAACATATTCCAGACACTTAGGAACTGGCTTTTCCATCCTGTGATGAGGTTGGCATTGATTTGTGGAGAAGACACAGCAACATGACCCTGGTGTTGGTGGAGGATGGATGAAGAGAAATAAAAATGCCCTAGACCTTGAGTCAAGCAGATGCAGAATGCCTGTAACACTACAGTGTGAGCTCAAAGCCTTAGACTTCCACTATAATTTTAAAAAGCTGTTGTCATCTTCACCAAACACCTACACTCTGTGGAGTTAGCCCTAACCCCTGACCCTTACAGGTGATAATAAAAAACTTTTAGTTAAGTAATTAAAAAATTTCTGAGGAACAGCGTAAAAGAGAGGAAGTGAGAGAGCAAATAGGAGATAGGACAGACAGAAATGATAAACATGTTATTTTGTTTCTCTAGGCCATTGTTTGAAAGCTTTTTTCGTCACTTATGACAATTTTCTCAGATCTCCACACACGTAGTGTATACATAAATTATAAGTAATTTGAAGGCAGAGACAATTAAGTTTCTTCAGTTCTCTAAGAAGTATGGAGCAGGCATGTTGGCTCAAGTCCCGTAAGGAAGATGGCTCTAACTACATAGACCTCCTCCCACCACATGTGTACTCTGTGACAATATGATGTGTGTGAATGTATATATGTACATGTGAGTGACAGTATGATGGCATGAAGGCCCCCTACTCTACCCCCTTATGAAGGACTCAGAAAATGGCAGGAGTGTGAACAAAGGCTAGTGATTTAAACTTCTTCAGGTCTTCATGCGGCAAAACTGAGTTGTTGCTGTCATAGGTACCAAATACTAGTTATTTCTCTGGGAATAAACATCTTGCAGGGAGAGAGGGGTTGGAGTTGACAAATTAATGGAAACATGGGTCTAAAGGGCTTAAAAATGCTTATTTGGGCATACTTAGGTAGTAGAAATTTTAATTTACAAAACGAAAGTCTTTCCCACCTGAGACGTTACAAGGCAGAGCTGTGAAGAATCTTACAACCCCCCTCACAGCTCTCGGTCTGAGGACGAAGCCGCTGTCCTCTGGAAATGTCCTGCTCAACTTCGTATTGAATCATTTCTTCCTTTCACTTTAGCTACTCAACATTCAAGGGCCAGTTTCAGAGCCTCTCTTGACAACCACCTTAGACCTTTTTTTCCCTTCGCGTTTGCTTAATGAAGGTCAGCTGTCTTCAAATAGGATGTCCTTGCTTGCTGTCAAGCCACAGCTCGCCGGCTCTTTGGCCATTTGTGCTCCATTCCTCAAATCCGTTCTCAGCTTGTTCTCCAAATCCAGGTGGAAGATACTGAGTGAATTTTGGTTCTGACGGACTTGCTTCCACTCTCTCCAGCTTTTACCTGACCTTCAATATGCGCAATTGAAGGTACGGTCTCCAGTCCGCCCCTGGAGCTTGCGCATGTCTCTCTCACAGATAGCATCAATTCCATTCCTGTGTATTCCATCTCGTGAGGTCCCTATACAGTGTCAAATCTTACATTGTTGAAAAGGGGCATGTGCAAGGATGACGCAGTTTGTCTTGCACACGTCCACCACGAGATCTCCAGGTTCGTTTCTATCAACAAGGCCGTATTTCCCAGCTACTGACCTTTCCCCTTGGAAGTCCTACCACCGATCAACATTGGTTAACCATGGAGCCGTTAACAGCATTTAGAAACCATCAACCACTGCACAGGAAAGAGAAGAGGATTTCAACGTCTACAAAGCTTGACAATTCGCCCATGATCACCAGAGGCAGTGATGCACCAAAAATACAAAAAACAAAACAAAATAAAAACAAAACTTGGCAATCTTGGAACCCACACATTCTGCCGTGGCTCAGAATTCACTCGAGGGTGGTGAGTGAGTTGAGCCTTTTCCTTTGTTTCCAACTTTCCCCCTCCCGTCACCAGGGATTATCAATGCATTCCCGACTCAACTGATCAATTTCAAATTGAGCGCATTTGTAGAATTCTTCGATTTCTTTATCATTGACTTTAGTGGTCGGTGTGCAAATGTGAATAGTTCTGTACTCATTGGTCTTCCTTGCAGGCATATAGCTACCGTCCTCTCACAGACAGCAATGAACAACGGGAGAAATCTTGGTGTCTGTCAAGCCACTCTTTCTGAATGTGTCATTATCATTATCAAAAAATCACATGATCATTCTATTCAAAATAATCCATATTAGGTCAAGCTCATTGAGACCTAGGATATCAGTCTGTACATGTTCCGTTTAATTTGTGACAACGTTCAGTGTGCCTATTTTCATACTTTGTACGTTCCATGCTCCAGTTCTTAAGGGGTGTGTGCAGCTGTTTCTCCTCACTTGAGCTGCACTCCACTGGTGCACATGGTGATCCCAAAGCTTTAATGTATCCACACCTTACTCCTTCTGCTGGACCGACTTTGAGAACGGAGCTCTTGCCCAGTGGTAGTTAAGTCCCTTTAACTCAAGGGACTCCTCCTGAGGCACTCTAGCAGACAAGGTTCCTTTGCTCTCCATAGGGATTTCTGTGGCCAGTGTTTCAGAAGTTTCCTACTTCATCCTTCTTCATAGTCTATTCTTAGGGGCAAGCTTCACTGGAACCTGTCCACCAGGAATTAATGTGGCTGGATTTGAAATACTAATGACATAGCTTCCAGCACCAGAGCAACAAACTGACAGAGAAGTTAACGGGTGAGTGAGGGGAGTTAAGATTAAGCTAACAAAATTACCCTAATATCATGTGCATAAAATTCTATTCATAGAATATGCTTCTCCCTGTGAAATTAAAAAGTATGAATATATTTAAGTTTGGGGCTCTCAATAAAGCCTGTGAATAGGGCAGACATGTGAATAGGTATTTTTTGCTGTTATTACCCTGAGAGCCAAGCCTTAAAACAACAAAGTCCATATTTAAATGTTGCCTTTACTATCAATGCATGTGCAGGAGTAGTTGGGGGCCGAGCAGGCTTAAAATACTGCCATTCATTACGCTGGCTCTAGTGTAAAATCATTCTTTATTCATCTTACTTTATTCCTTTAAAAAAATCACCATGATTAAACTTCGATTAGTTAAAACAACTTGTCCAGGCTCACTTCCCCTTCGGCACAGTAGAATCTGGTGGTGGTGGTGAGGAACTCACAGCTGTGGAGCAGAACTGCTCCCAGGGTCTACAAGGAGGTGACCTTCAGAAGCAGATCACCAGGCTTCTCTGCCAAGGTACTGCTGAGTTGAGTTTGCCCCATCAACCACTCTTCTGGGTAGGAATCGTGAGATGAACCATGTGTGACATTTGGAGAGTTCTATAATCACGTTAGAAAAGCTCTATTCTCTTGCTTGATGCTGGAAAATATAATTATTTTATTGTAATCTTTATTACTTCCAATTGCTTCTGGTCTAGTAGCACTTTCTCCCATAATTTCTTTTGGAGCTCTGGAATAATAAGGTCATAAAATAGAGTGTCCTTATTTGGTGAAAGTCTTCATGAATGGAAGCACAATACACTAAAGCTAGACGCTATTTGGGAGCCAAATCATGGCGAGCACAATGATGTCTGTGGTATATTCTTTGACCACACCAAGATCACAGAGAGTGCTTTTCGAACATTTTCTTCCGAGATTCCTTGTTGATAAGTCGCTCTTTAGGAGATGGTCGGTGAGAAGTTACAAAATGGATGCGGTTGCAGTATCCCCACGGCAACGCCTTATGCTGGCGTAAAGAGTACTGACCGGGGACCCAGGAAATCTGCATTCTCTTCCCACGCTTGCCCCTCACAGCAGGCAGTCATTGTTTAACCTCTGGAGGATGGGGAGAGGTGGCAAAGGAGAGAGCAGCATCACGTGCTCATGAGACCTCCTTCCGGGTCGGACATCCCATTTGCTCATGTTGTGATGGCACTGCCTAGCCCCATCTGCACGCCCAGCTCAAGCGGCTCTGGGACACTCTTGGACCGCCCAAAGTTGCAAGGCCTGTGCAGACGTCTTCATTCAGTTACCATGTGAGCTGTGCCGAGAGAGCCATGGGTCCACATGGTTGGGCCACCGTCCCCCATGGTTAGGCAGGTGGACGGTGCTGTGATCCTCTCCTTCATGGTGCCATCAGCCATCATTCCTACAGGAACCGGGGTGGGCTGTGACACCCTTCCTGACCTCCCAGCCCTGATCCAGTACATGGGGAGTTCTGCCGAAGGGGGGCATCATGCATAACCTTTTATCTTCCAGGAGATGAGTGGAAAGGAAAGAGGGCAGAGAGAATGGGGACCTGCTCCCATCGAGAAAGAAGAGGGGAGCTGTGCTGAGAACCTCTAGACTCGCGGGAAGATCGATACTCAAGCACACGGAGGTCTGGCAGTTTGTAGAGCAGCACATGTTGAAGGGGGACAACGGATTTTCCCCAGTGCCAACAGGAGGAGAAGGCCTTCCCTAAGAAGTGGTGTCCTACACTGCGAGAGGATGAGTCTGTGGAGTCCTTGTGCTGGTCTGCTGATAGGACGACACCCTCATTCCACCATTCTAATCCGGGATTACCACAAATCCGTGAAGCCCTCAAAGACAGGTGTGCACAACACGGAATTTTATGACATGTCAATACAGATCTGTCCTACATGAAAAAGAAGTTCCAGCCTCACGCCACAGCGGTACGTCAGCTCGCACGCCGGTCTTTCCGGCTTTCGCTTGGCAGCCGGGAAGCTGGCTTGTAGAAGACTGTGATCCTGAGACTCACATGGCAAAGCCCAAGCCTCTTCTCAACCCAGAAGGAAACTGAGACAGGGATTATCCTGCAAAGGCTTCCTGTTAAAAAAAATATCTGTGAAGTGGGTGAGAGAAAATGTACCTGAATTTTACTTTTTTGTTAGCAATTGGGCTTTGGTTCGGAATGAAACATCTCTGATGACAGAAATTTCGACCCACTACTCAGACCACTAGGCAACCTCTCGGCTCCAGGTCTGCCCAGTGGGAAGCTTCTCAAGAAGACTGATAAAAGGAGACGCCGCTATTTTAGAAAGAGACCAAGGGAGGAAATCCTACTTTTAACATGTCATAAACCACGACCCTATAGTAAAGAAAAGGAAAAGAGAAAGGCAATTACATTCAAAGCAGAAACAGACCCTTCTTTTAAGGGAGATTTAAATAGGAACGAATGATGAAAAGTTAGCCTCCATATTCTGTGTAAGGCAATCATGCACCCAGATACATACACATGTATGCAAATGTATGTATATTTTAGAAAGCCTGGGCCTGTCACATCTTTCTGGTTGCCATGGGAATAAGCTGCGGTTAAAGAATTTTGTATCAACATAAATGTAAGTGCAGAAGAGGCTATGTGGAGAACCTTCAAAAAGTTGGTGGAAAAATGGAATTAAAAAAAAATGGGCTGTTTCTGAGAACTTGTGAAGTCCCCTCAAATATAGACTAAATACTGTACTAATAATTATGATAGCAAAACTTGGAGTTTATCTAAATGTTCTCTAAATACTTTAGATAAACATATACATATATATATGTATATATATATGTGTGTGTGTGTGTGTCTTCAGTTTTGTTACACTTTCCAAGTCTAAGTCATGGGGAGTTCTGAAAACGAAAATGGACACGTTGAGGGGGCCTGGTTATTTTATTCCTGGCACATGTAATCATTTCTCCCTAGACCAGTGGTTCTCGACCTGGGGGTCACAACCCTTTCGGGGGTTGAATGACCCTTTCACAGAGCTCGCTTGATTCCTAACAGTAGCTACATGATAGTGATGAAGTAGCAATGGAAATAATTGTATGGTTGGGGGTGTCACCACAGCATGAGGAACTGTATGAAAGGACTGTGGCCTGAGGAAGGTTGAGACCCATGGCCCTGGACAAATTTTACAGCCTCATAATTGCTTTCCTTGCTTCTGCCCTGGCAGAGTGCGCTTGTGGAAATGGAGCCCCGATCAAATGCAGGCATCCGACACTTTCCATCGTACTCAGAGTTGATGGCAGAAATCTTTTGGAGGCCCGTGGGGCCCTGCACGATCTCCTTGGCACCTGCTGTCTCTGAAGTTGGTGCAGCAGAACGGTGCTTCTTACTCGTCAGTGCCACAGAATCCAACACTGCCTGGTCCTGGCCCATCCTCCCAGTGTCCTTAAGTTGGGACCCACGGCTGCAGCCACTGTGCTGATCGATCACAGTGAAGGTCTGCCTCTTTTGTGCTAACCCTCTATTTTACCAAGAAGGATGTCCTTGCACGAAGCCCCAGTAAAATGATTTTTCAAAAGGACATCTTTTCCCAGGGACTGGTCTCTTCTGACAACATGTCCCAAGTATTTGAAACAAAATTATGCCATCTTTCCTTCTAAGGAGCAGAAGTTCTGGCTGTACTTCTTTCAAGACAGAAATATTCCTTTATTGGCAGTCCGGGGCATATTTAATTTTCTTTGCCAACACCCTCATTCAAAGGTATCAATTTTTCGATGGTCTTTCTTCACCATTCAGTGTGCACATGCATAGAAGGGGAGTGAATATCCTAGGCTTGGGTCAGACACGGGTTAGCTCTCAAAATGTCATCCCTGTCCTTCAGTTGAAAGAGGTCTTTTGCAGAAGATTTGCTCAGTGCAATGCATCCTCTGATCATATAACTATTGCATCTGTGAGTGTTGGTTGTGGATGCAAGTAGAATGAAGTTCATGACCACCACAAACTTTTCCTCATTTTTCATGATGTCATTTTGTGGTCCACTTGTGAGGACTCTATTCCTTTACGTTGAGTTTTTACCCATCCTGAAGGCTGTCATCTTTTCTCTTCATCAGTAAGTGCTTCCAGCCCTCTTTATTCCAGCAAACAGGGTTGTCTCATCTCTGCATTGCAGGCTGTTGATGAGCCCTCCTTCGATCCTGGTCCTATGCTCTTTTTCATAGAGTTAAGATGTGCTTATTTGCTTAGTACACAGATTGAATAATATGGTGAAAGAATACCGTCCTGACACACATCTCCCCTACTTTTAGATAATTCAGTAACCCCTGGTTCTGTATGAACGACCTCTTCATCAGTGTACAGGCTTGGTATGAACACAATGAAGCGTTCTGGGTTTCTGGTTCTTTGCAAAATTCTCCAAGACTTTTGTTATGATACACACAGTTTAATGCCTTTGTACAGTCAATGAAATGCAAGCAAATGTTTATCTGGTATCTGTTCCTGTCAGCCAAGACTCATAGAGCATAAGCATTGATGGCCCTCAGGCCAGGTCCTCTTCTGAATTTCTGGCAGCTACTTACTTCTTGGTGCACCACTGCAATCGCTTTCTAAATTCACGCTAGTTAAATCTCATGCTCGTGTGATGTTAATGATTCACTTTAATAGCGTCTTCACTCCGTTGGATTGCTTTTCTTTGGGATGGTCAGGGATCTGTATCTCTTCCAGTTGGTTGACCAGGGGGAGCTGTCTGACAGGCTTCTTGGCACGGACTTGCTAGTGCTCCAAGCATTGCATCAACTGGTGTGTAATAACTTCATAGAGCCTTGTTTTCACCAATCCCTCCAGGGAAGCTTGGGCTCTTCCCTTTCGTCTCATCAGCTCTTGATCACGTGTCACCTCTTGACTGGGTTGAGTGCTGTCCAATTAATCTGGCACAGTGACTGGGGTTTCCTGCTATCTTCGTTAGGAGCTGATTTTTTTTCCAGACAATCTTTCAATATCGCATCCCAGCTTGAATGATTCCTAATATCTAGGATATTCGCTTTAAGGCATTCAATTTCACCTTTGAAGCCTTCCACTTCTCCGAGATCCATACTTCGTACAGTCCATCTCCCAATTATTAATGGATATCTGCCGCTGTTTCTTCACATTCACGGGTGTTCCATTAGCCAGTTACTTACGACCGTAGAGTTGATTCTGCCTCACAGTGACGCTGTCGGACAGGGTATAACTGCCCCATGGGATTCTGAGACTCTAATTCTACCCGGGACTGGAAAGCATCATCTCTCTTCCTTCGGACAACTGGTGATTCTGAACTACTGATCTCAGAGTTAGCAGCTCAGCGTGTAACTCGCTGTGCCACCAGGGTGACTTCACCAGTAAATGGAGGCCCCAAAGTTTTGCTCCCTCCACACCATTAAACTCGACTTGATTTTGAGACAGATTGTCCCTGGGGTGTTCTGAGAGGCTCATCTTCTGGCACGGTTCCAGACGAAGTTCTGAAACGGACCACCTCTGCTTTCTTTCTGGTCTGTGAGAGCCCAGGAGCTCTGCTGCCTCCTGGCCTCCGTATGGCCCTGTTGGCATATGACACACCAGGGGAACTGCTTGCAGCATCAGACACACCAGCCACCGCATTGCAAAAGACTGACAGACAAGAGAAGGGATCGTTATTTTGTGGACATGTTACATCTAATGAGCCTCAGAGCTCCCATTTTGACTTAGAGCATAACCACCATTTGAAAGTATAAATCGGGTTTTCTTGCAAAGATTACATGTATATACATATACATGGTTTGTATATATATGTATATTTCTATATCTTCAGTAGAAAGTGAAAGTAGAAAAATAATTAATGACTTTGCTATTTTAGAAACATCAGTGGACTTATCCCTCCTCTCTCTCTGAGGCAGACTTTATTCAGAGAAAGCAGATCAAGGCATAAAACATGAATAGTGTTCATGAAATTAAATGTTTACAATTTCTTACATTTCCAGAAAGGCAAGAAATATAAGAAACTAGAGAACTGGGAGCATCTGGTGAAGGACGCAGTGCTACTAGAGTAAGTGCCAAAGGCCCGGGCTGTGTGCTTTTGGGATAGCGTAGTTATTACCTGTTTAAAAATTAAACTACAGCTTCATGGTACCAACCATTTTCTTTTCTTTCCCCTCATCAGCCTTCCTTCTTGAGACACCCACTGAGGTATAGTGGGGAGGGGGAGGGTGGGGAGGAGGCCAGGTCAGCCTCAGCCAATGACTGCCAAGCCAATTCCAATGGGGGGAGCCCCCCGGGGTGGGTCGGAGTACAACTGGGCTGCTTGGGCTCTCAGTGGCTGACTGTTGACTGGGGCTTTCTTCCCAGGCACCATGGAGAAGACTCCGAGGAGCCCTGATGGGATTCCTCCTCTTTCTCTGGCATGGGTGGTCCATGAAGCAAGAGATTACAGTGCTTCTGGGTGGTCTGGTTAAGTGGAGCACTCATGCATATGCTTCCTGGGCCTGAGTGTATCACCTAGTCTCCTCTCGCCTGTTCCCTAGCCAGGGCAGGAAGCACTTATCATGCCCGCCTTATCCACAGGCCACGGGCGCCGTGCTGAGAATGCCTTTCTGACGCATCAGCACCCATGCCTGAACCATGTAAGTGCGGTATTCTTTCGGTCCTCCATGATCATGTATGCTTTACGCATGTGCAGAAGTCGTGCTTATGCAACACAGATCAATAGCTAAACAGAGTTTGATGTGGCCAACCAGAAGAGTCGCGTAAAGAGTGTCACGCAAACCGTGTCGGCCTAATTCGGAGGCGCGAACACCGACTGCATCTCTTCCCAACACAGACCATCCCTGAGTTCATGAAGCTCGCCACTAGGCTTACTTTGCCCTGCATGGTAAGGCTTCCCAGAATGCACCCACAAGTGCTTTTATTATATTGCTGGTGGAGATAAATTCTGTTGGCACGAAAATAACCAAGGCATTCCGTGCTTTCCAGTGCAGAGACTCGGCGGGCTGAATGCCTCTCTTGGTTGTTCTTTCTGCATCTAACTTTGTTCCTTTAAAATCCTTCTAAATTTTCTTCTTTCAGCTCCCCTAGGATTTAAGATCCTAACACAGGAAAACTCATCATAGTTAACAGCTCACATTTGGAACATTTACGCAGCACTGTGCCTTCTCGGAGATTTCATGTGGAACAAGAGATCGGTTCAAAGATGCCTCTTGCTTGGTTTAAAACAACAGCAATGACAAAAAGTTCTATACAGTGACGCAGCTGGTATAGTCTTTTAGGACATAGAAGTCATTTAGAATTTTCAGCAAAAGTACAAAGAGTCCTTTGGGAAGCTGAAGAAGATAAAAGAATTCCCCGCACACTGTAAACTTCCTGATGAAAAATATTAGGAGTAAAAATAGCTTCCCAACTCAGTCATTCTTTGAGATTGATAATTTATTCTGATCGCCCCCCAAAGGGGAGGAAGGGGCAAAAAAGAATCTGCTTGGCACCCCTCACAGGAATGATTCAGAAATTATTCACAACCCACTTCCCCTGCAGAATAATGGACTGTGAGGCCTTCCATAAAATCTCTTTCAGTAATTGTACGGTATGTCTCCGCATTTCATAATCTATTTTTTTTTTGTAACCACAAGCGGGGGGGGGGGGGAACAATCAACAAGAGAACCATTTTATAAGGACTCAGTCTATTGATTTTTATTAAATGTCCCATTCCAAACCTTTCAGCCCTCCTCTAAAAAGTAAACAGGCTACTCCTCTTTTTAAGAGTACTTAATGCCCTTGAACATAACAATTGTGAGGATGACTCAGAAGGGGGGAGGGGGAGGAGAGGAGGGCGCTGTGCTCTGTTGTACTGAGCGGTCTCTAGGATGAGGCCTCAAGAGCCCTAAGGCCCTCAGGATGCAGAACCTGCAAGTTTCATGACTGCCACCTACCGACCACGAAAAATATAACAACTGCTTTTTAATGTTCCGCCACGTCTCTAGGCAGTGGTTCTCAACCTGTGGGTTGCGACCCCTTTGGGAGTCAAATGACTCTTTTCAGGGATCATCTAGTTCATAGCTGTAACAACATTACAGTTATGAAGTAGCAACACAATTAATTTTATGTTTTGGGGGGGTCACCACCACATGAGGAACTGTATTAAAGGGTGGGGGGCATAAGGAAGGTTGAGAACCACTGCTCCAGGGTATTCCGTTTTGTAAGGTGCTTGACACCAACATAGGTACAAATATGCTTGACACAACTGACGTATGGAGTGTTATCAGATCTGTAAGATTGCCCAATAAAATGATCTTACAAAAGTAGGACTGGCTGCTGCATAATAGAGCACGCACAATATTTGGGTTTGTAAGTTCAAATTTATGAAGTACATAGCACTCAGACCCCACCCCCCACCCCCCCCAAAAAAGCACATAAAGATAATGATTCACAGCCTGCAAGTTAATTTTGCTCTAGGTACTCCAAATGGGAAATCCAAACTCACTGCCATGGAGTGAATGCTGGCTGACAGCAGCCAGACACGGCAGGGTGGGGCCGTCCCGGTGAGTTCCTGAGACTGTAACTCGTTTCGGGAGTAGAAACTCTCATCTTTCTCCTGGGGAGAAGCTGGTTTCGAACTGCTAACCTTCTGCATCGCAGCCCGATGTACAACCACGATCCAACCAGGGGTCCTCTCTCTCGGTACCCATTTTAGAGGGGGAAATAAAAAAAAAATGTGATGTTTTTCTCTGTAGCATTTACTACTTTTCCAAGCTACATGGATGCATTGTAATGCTATTTGAAACTCTGTTTTAGTCTACGTGGGCACTGGTCTACCTTGAGTTGCAATCAATGGCTGCTTTAGGATTAGCTGGTTGAATTAAACATGTCCACACAGTGAGAGTTTATCTCTGAAAAAACAAGCCAGCTGCCATGAGGTGGACGCTGTGTCCAAGCAGAAGAGTGGGTTTTCACTGGCTGAATCCTCTGGAAACAGATCACCAGGCCTTTCTTCCAAGTTGCCTCTGGGTGCCCTTGAACTGCGAACGTTTAGGAGAGCAGTCCAGCGCTTAAAGTGTGGGAGCCACCCCGCGAGAGCGACTCTCTCTTTTTGAGCAAACAGATTCTGAAAGCCAGAGGGCCCCACCGCAAATACGCAGAATACAGAACTACAAAACGAAGGGGGGTTTCTTCAAGACAGTGAGCCAGGTGGAGGGGCAGGTGGACACTGACACAACCTTCCTGGCAGCCAGCATCGTGTGAGCACGTGGAGGTGATGGCACGTACCTGGCTTGAAGTGTGGTAAGGAATGGACCCCGGGCCACGTGTCCTCATTGGGCGTTCCAAGGACCTAGTGGAGAGCAGAAAAGTGTGGAAACAGACGTGTTACTTTCAAATCACTCAAAAATTCTTACAGAAAACAGTACACTACATAGTATGGAACTCTGGATTTCCGTCCCCCCCCCCCCCAATTATCATGTGCCAAGGGTTTTGTTTCAGTGAAAACAAGTGCAGTTACAGAGGCATCGAGACGAGCCTCTGTGTTATAACCAAGGTCACCGGAAGGGATAAGATGTGTCCGATCTGCTTTGTTTTATCAACTCCAAGCTCAGCGAGCGGGCGGAGGACTCAAAACGATGAGTTGTCACTGTCAAGCGATAGGCCCCTCGTGACTCTTTCACGAGCCCTTCCTGCCAGTGTCTGGCTCTTCACCTCACAGTCCTCGTGTTGTGAGGACTCCCTGCTGGGCAGCACAATCATTTAAAGGGTCCAGAGAGACGCTGAGAAGGCTCAGACTCTCAAATTGTTTGTACTCCTCTTTGGAGTTCAATTTCTCAATTTTGTCATTTATTTTCCCCCTATGCTTCTCCTCCTCCTCCTCCTCCTCCTCCTTCATTTTAGCATCCAATATCCCCCTCCCCTACTTTCCTCGTGACCAACACAATGCTGGGTCTGGCCAAGGATTCAAGGGGCCGTCCTCGTTCACACCTCACTGGGCATTTTCCAAGTCTGTGCTCTGTCCACTACGGGACTCACGCACCTGAGGAGCACCGGGAAGTTTACCAGCTGGCAGCCCAGATGCTGAAGATGGGTTCCTGGGGCTCACCCCCTTGCAACACTACTTGCTTATCAGTCAGGTAATGCTGACCAAGAGACAGCTTCCCTGAACCTTAGTCCCCTCCTTTGGAAACTGGGGCTCCTCACAGCCCCCAGTTCATTTTTAGGACGACGTGAGTGAGTGAGCATTTCCCAAGGCGCCCAAAGACACCTGGGTCAGGGCAGAGATGTGGAGGGCAGGGTGCCTTCTGGCCAGGGAAAGCCTGGGCCGGGGCCTCTGCTTCATATGCTGATGGGTGGGATTGTCAACGTGGTCAGAAAGGACAGGGAGGACAGTGGCAGCTGGCAAAGGAAAGGAGAGGGGGCAAATATCTTGTCAGGAAGTGGGTCCTGTTGACTTGCTCTCTGAGGAGCACTGGGCACTTCGATCCCGGCAATTCGATCACCCAGAGCTCTGATTACTACTGTGTTCATTTATCAGAAGGGGCAGGCCTGTGATTTCAGGGGGCAGCATCTTCACAGTGAGTGTTGTATGTACCGCTTCCTGCTTCGGTGTAAACACATGGATTTATGTTCCTCATGGGAACTCTGGGCTCAAGAAAAGAGATCGTGCAACCCTTCCTTTAAACTGCAACTGGTTATTCTGGAAGCACCGATCATTACTCCATCAACAGCTAAATCTACATAAACAAGACCCCACATTTTGATGGGTCGGGCAGAAGGCTAAGTTAAGAGAGCTGTAACAGAGATGAGAGAAGACTTTGTTCTGATCTAAACAATTGTGAAAACAGAGTCTCTTTAAAGGTAGCCCTGGAATTTTGGAAAAGTAATTCGAACCATTATTGCAAGAGAGGAAGACAATCAAGTCTGTGAACATCAAATATAGCTCATCTAGAGAATGTTCTCATGCTAAGTTTAATGAAGACCAAAGGAGTACTGTAACAGTATGAAGCTTTAGTGATGGAAGGGGAGAGACTTCAGCAAAAAAAATCACAGATTGCGAGCAGGCAACTCATTGTATAGTCACGTAATACTGGATGACCACAACCCACTGTGTAAAACAGGCCGTTATGTGACTTATGTGAAAAGATTGCATACTGGCAGTCCTGGTATTAAGAACACATTCCATTCCTACACGCGTCTTTAAGTCAAATGCTTCATGGCAGTTAGGTACAGTTAGTATCCAACATTAGTTAAATTGTTTATGTTAGTACATCAACTTCTCATTTATTGATGAGCTCATTATCCACAATCTCACACGACGATTGTAAAATATTTCCTATCTGACTATTGTGTGCACTAAAGACATGCACTGACAGTAATGGATGCCACTATGCAGGGCACAAGAGTTACAGGTAAGTTAGGTGGACCGTGTTTCTCAGTGGCGCAGTGATGTGATTTGGCAGCTATGTAATGCCATAGTCACCCTCTGTTTTGTGATCCGATGTCACCATCCTTCATTCTTGCAAAAAACCCGGCCTTTAGACTCTTGCCAGGTTGGGACGTGAGCCATGAACACATAAAGTGTCCCTTTCTATGCATAAAAAAAAATTGTCTGAGGCCCGGTGGAATAAGTGGTTGAGTGCGGGCTGCGGCCTGCGGGCTTGGCGGTTCAAATCCAGCAGCGGCTCTCAGGAGCAGCGCGGGGTAGCTCCCATGAGCACCAGAGGGCAGTGATGCCCACAAAACAAACAAAAAGAATTAAAGAAACATTTTCAGATATACTAACCCATCTTTAACATAATACTAACTGAGCAACCTCACCGCCGCTGAGTCGATCCTGATGTATAGTGAGCCCGTTGCATAGTGTAGAGCTGTAATAATATAATGTTTTGAGGCGCATGGCAAAACAGGACCCACTTTAATGAAACATTCTAATATATTAGGCTTTATGAGGGTTGGGATCACAGACACATATGTCATTGGATGCTTCCTAGACTTTAAGCAGGGTTGGCCTTTACATGGAACAGACTTTCTGTACGGTTAATAAACATCGAGAAATCCCCCCAGAATGTGAGCTGTGAGGGGTGGGGCCCTGCCTGCACCTGACTGTATCTATGTGTGAGTCCAGGTAAACTAGAGAAACAAACTCATAGACACGCATATGGATATAAGCATACGGTTTATATACAAGAGAAATGCGACATTAAGAAAACATCCTAACTCAGTCCAATTCAAAGTTATAAGTCCAATATTAGCCCATATGCCCGATGCCAGTCTATAATGTCTCCTTTCAACTCACAAAGTCACGGGCCAGTGGGTACAGAGTCCCAGCGCTGGCAGGGGTATCCCCATGGCTCCTCGTTTCCAGGGCTCAGGGGCCATCAACAACATCCAGTGGTGGTAGAGGCAACTCAGCGCTGGCAGGGCTCTCCACATGGCTTCTCCAGATTCAGAGGTCTGGTTCCATCAGGGCAAAGCTATGTGGCTTTTCCGACTCCTCATACGCTGCTATCTTGTCTTGTCCATGATTCATCGTCTCTGAGACTCAATCCCCACAACTGGGGAGATAGCTTCTCATCTTCACAAGAGAAATAGCTCGAGATTTCCCAGGAGTCTCAGGAGAAAGCCATGCCCACACGGAGGTCTCATTGGCAAATCAATGGCTATCTCGGGATTAACAGGCTAGACTCCACCCCTACATCTCAATCATAAAATTAACATAAGCACATGACTGCTGCAGTCTATTAGCACAATCATCCCTGGTACTGTCCCCTTGCCATGCCAGGTGCTTCTGTTTCAAAGCACTGGTAGACATTTTTCTCCAGGTTGGAATTAAGATGGCTTTCCTAGGTCAAGGGCCAAACACAAACCAGCCATATGCAATAAAGTGTGAGCTAGCAACATTCAGCCAACCGAGGTAAGCCCAGTTGGCATTTGATGAACAACCTTCCCCAAACAAAAGGAAAATTAAATCTAGGTCGAGGATCGCAACAACAGGCAAGATACTTGCTCTACATGTGTCAACTCAGTCAGCATTTTTGCTTTGGGTCATTCTTGAATCCCGAATATTTGTCTCACTCAAAAAAAGAAACAAACAAACCTCTGTTGACCCACTAATGTTTTGTTTTTGTTTTTTGACAGAGACTATCAAATATAAAGGCCATCTCATAAAAATTAATGAGAAAGAGAAGTACATACTTAAAAACAAAACAAAAATGTCTTACACAACCAACTACTGAAATCCCAAACCTCAAATTTTCCTCCTGCCTACAGTCCTGGATCATTTACACAGGATATGCAACATGGGCAGGAAGTGGGCAAAGGCAAGAATGAAATGCTAATTGGGTTCCTGTAACAGCCTTTGGGGGGAAAGGCAGTTGGGATGAGACATGTGGTGAAGGAGGCGGGTGTGCCCTGCCTCCAGTTGCCGCAGTCTCACTTGTGTGAATGAATGAGTGGGCCCATCAGTTCCGAGAGAAGGAAAGAGGTGTCCTCAAACATCCCAACAAGAGTCTTTTGCACAGAAAATACTTCAAGAGAAAATTGCATCTGGTTTGCCATCAGGGTTGACAATGTCGTGCTCTCGTAGATGCCAGTATGCAGGCTTATTTCAGCGGACACTGCCGGTCTTAGCATGTTAAAATAGGCACACATTCATGTAGGCAGCTTGCCCTAAACCTGTGTAGGTGGCCTGTGCATCTCCTTGCTTTTTTTGGGGGGGGGGGTTAAAATCATGTGATTGGGGGGTTTTACAGCTCTTTTCACAACCCACACATACACTCATTGTGTCAGGCACATTTGTATATTTGTTGCTATCATCATGTTCAAAACATTTTCTACTGCAGCCCTGGGTATCAGCTAATTTTTCCCCTCCCTCCTTTTCCCAATCATAAACCCTTGATCATTTATAAATTATTATTTTGTCATGTCTTACACTGTTGGACATCTCCCTTCACCCATTTTTCTGTTGTCTGACCCACAGGGAGGGAGTTATATGTAGATCCTTAGAATCAGGTTCCCCTCTTGCTCCCCCACCTTCCTCTTCCCCTCCTGATATTGTTACTCTCATTATTGTTCATGAGGGGTTTATCTGTTCTGTTATTCCCTGTTTCCAGTTCCTATCTGTACCAATGTACATCCTCTGGTCTAGCCAGATTTGTAAGGTAGAACTGGGATCATGATAGTGGGGGAAAGGGACATTAAAGAACTAGAGGAAAGTTGTATGTTTCATCAGTGCTATCCTGTACCCTGAATGGCTCATCTCCTCCCCACAACCCTTCACTAAGGGAATGTCCAGTTGTCTACAGATGGGCTTTGGGTCTCCATTCTTCATTCCCCCTCATTCACGATGATTTTTTTTGTTCTTTGATGCCTGATACCTGATCCCATTGACACCTCACGATCACACAGGTTAGTGTGATTCTTTTATGTGGGCTTTGTGGCTTCTTAGCTAGATAGCCGTTTGTTTATCTTTGAGGATTTAAAACCTCAAATGCTATATCTTTTGATAGTCAGGCACCATCAGTTTTCTCCATATTTACTTATGCACCCTCTTTGTCTTGAGTAATTATGCCGGGAAGCTGAGCATCATGGAATGCCAGGTTATTAGAACAAAGTTTTCTTGCATTGAGGGAGTACTTGAGTAGAGGCCCAATGTCCATGTACTACCTTAATACTAAACCTATAAATATATGCACATAGATCTATTTCCCTGTCATCATATATAAATGTCTACATGTGTACATGCCTTTATTTAGACCTCTATAAATGCCCTTTGTTCCAGTTCTTTCTAGTTTTGCCTCCTAGTTCTTTCCTCTATTTCCTTTTACTTTCCTCTTGTCTCCCTATCATGCTCAGTCTCCATTTGGGTCTCAGTAATTGCTTTCGGTCTCATTGCCCTTGATCAAGCTCTGCCAGGCCTCCTATACCCTTCTCCTCACGGATTTCTGGATCACTTGTTGTTACCTTGTCCCCCACTTCCCACTCTCCCATGTCCCCCAGAACCTTCGGGCCTGTTATTTTCTCTTCCAGATTGTCTATCTCTCCTATCTTATCTAGATAGACCTGCAGAGATAATAATATGCACAAAAAACAAGATAGAACAAAACAACAAAAGAAAACAGAACAAAACAACAACAACAAAAGCAAATGACAATAACAACAAAAGGAAAAGTCTGCAAATAGTTCAAGGTCTGTTGGTTGACATTTTGGAGTGTTTTCCAGTCCAATCTGTTGGGTTACCATGCTCTGGTACCACAGTCTATTGTTGGTATTCCCTCAGGTCATCCTTGCTCTGCTCCCCTTGCTGTTTGTTCGGTGCATGACTTTAGTGTTTCGCCTTGGTTTGGTGGTGTCAGGTCGGGCGCAATTCCTGTACTCTCTCTCCAGGGATGTCCCCTGTAGGGCTATGGGTCACTGAGGGCTGTCATGTCTCATAGTGGGGCCAGCCATACGGCCTCTCTGTGCATTCGCTGCTCTGAGAAAGGATATCGTCCTGCAGGCTTGGTGAACCAGGATCTGCTCCACTCTTTTCCTTTCCCATCATTTGCTCCCATGTGCTATGATCAGACAGGCTTCCGCTCCTTCAGCTGTAGCTTCAGTGCTGTCCTCTGAAGTAAATTCTTCTTGGGGCTGACCACATAGTTGGGATTGGGGCCAGCCCCTCAGACCTCTCTAGTGGTTCCCTGCTTTACTGGCTCCTTCCTTCATTCAGAAACCACTCACCAAGAATGTCATGTGAAGGTAGGAGGATGAGACTCGGGTTATGCCAGAGGTTTCCCAGTCTTCTCAGAGATGGGCAAGGGCGGAGACAAGTTGCCTTCAATGTAGTAAGTGTTTTGTCGGAGGTGTGGGAATTGTATTGTGAGAACTCAGAAGAGGTAGTGCTAAGGTTTTAACCACTACATCACCAAGACTCCTGGGGGAGAAAGGCAGGGGAGAATCATTCAGGAAGGACAGTGTGCACTCACGAGGCGAGCAAAGAAGGGATGGCTGTGACATTGTGCTGTTTAGAAGACTTAGACAAAACACCCTTCAGTTCTTGAAGTCATCGCAGAGCTCATGACATCATGCTTTTGCACAACATTGTTCTCTATCTGAAGGGCCCGCAATGACCTGACTGAGGCTTTGGGTTCTAGGTCTAGCTGCAGGACCAAGTTCCCTATAAGTCTTAGTAGCCGTTCTGTTCCAAGTTACAGCTCTATCTTTGTGATCTCCCTGGGTTTTCTGCAAACTTTTATCATGGGGTCTTCTCTCACTGCCTCCTCAGAATTCCATCATTCACTGGTCTCCCCAGGGGGCTGTGGCCTATAGGCTTGATACCACGATGCTCATCGTTGGAAGCCTATCGCCCAGTGGGTGCCTGACACAAAATATGCACTCCACCACTGCCCAGTGAATGACGCATGCATGGATTAGCTGTCTGGAAACATTGTGAAGTTGAGTATTGGATTGTTGGCTCAATTCTGGGACAAAAAGATGAAGGTCAGACTCTGTATCCCAGGAGATGACATTCGCATCTCTGTCTCAGTTTTTCTCACACTACGGGGGGCAGGAAACATTGAGAAGTTGTACAATTGATCTAAAGAGTTGGCATCAGCCATTTTGCTCAAAAGAAAGAAATACAGGAGAAGATAGCACAAGGCACTCTATGGGAAAGATACATGCTGTTTTATCAAACTTTAAGTTTAAATCTCTGTGTGGTCTCAGTGAGTCACAATGTCCAATGTAAAAGCCACTTACAACAGGGAACAACATATTATTCTTGATATCAGGAACGCAGGCAGGAGAGGAAGTTTGAGAGACCAGAGCAGTGAGTTTGGTTCTGAAGATATTAAAAGGTGGGGATGCCTTACAGGTCACTAAAGCAGTCATATGAAAAAGCAGCTAGAACTAGAGATATGGGTCTTGTATTAGTCTGGATAGACTAGAAAAGCAAATTCATAAACTCTTATATGCATATAGGAGAGAGTTTTATATAAAGAGTAACCACACATTAAAAAAAAAAACCCAGTCCAGTCCAGACCAAGTACTTAAGTCCAATATTAGCCCATACGTCCAATACTAGTCCATACATTCCTCTTTAGACTCATGCAGCCATGCAATAATGCCGAATGCAGGAAGATCGCAGGTTAGGGGGTGGAAAGTCTTGTGGATCCGTTGGCAGGGGAAGCAGGCTGGCAGGGGTCTTCATGTGACTCCTCTACCTCCCAGGGCTGTGACTGCATCAGTGTAACTCCATCAAGCTCATTGGCAGTGATCACTATCTTGCAGTGAGTGATTCTGTGTTCCGCCACCAGGGAGCTATTTATCTCCTTAGAGCCTTCAGAGGAGACCATCAAGCTGTGACCTGATGGACAGGCTAACCTCCACCCTTTCACTCTTAAGTCTCGGATTGACAACAGATTATGTAACTACCACAGTCTTAAGAAAGGAACTTCAGAGAGAAAAAAGCTTTGGAATTCTTTATCATCTACAAACGGGCTTCAAAAAGTTTATGGGGGAAAATGGAATTTCCCCACAAACTTTCTGAAGTTTCCTCATAGGAACCAAACACCAAGAATTTGACAAAAAGGTTTTACTTCTTTCCATTCACTTGTCAACAGTTGCCAAAGGTGTCTTTGACTTTCTGGACTAGATTTTGACATCTGTGTAAGAACCTGGTGGACGACTTCATCCGCTCAATGGAAACATACACTATCCGAACAAGAGCGCTAAGACCGCAAAATCACTCCTCTAGGTTCACTTTCACCCCAACAGCTAAGGCACAAACCCAGCCCAGCACACCAACCTCTATGATGGCCCAGGAAGACGCTGACAAAAAGAGGTTCTCTCTGCTGAGACATCTACTTCACATATAAAAGAAAGGGGAATTCTAAACCCTGTAGGCCAAGGCTCAAATGTACACGCACACACACCCTCCAAGAACCAGAGTTTGTCAGAAAAATCTACACACCGCTCCCTCCACGCTACTAAAAGCCCCACCAATTATCAAGTTTCCTATAGTCTTTGCTTTTGCACAGGCCTCAGGACTGCAGAAAGGAGTCCACAGGCTTTCTCTAAGGGACCCCCTGTGGTTTCAGCTGAACCACGACCGCTAATAGTTCATCTTGGGTCAAAGAGACAGAAAAGTCTGTAATAGACTCCGGCAGAAAGGTTTCCTGCAGAGAGAAACCTGGCCTATCAGATGCAAATAAAACTGCTTCCTACAAGTGTGCATTAATGAAGAGCTACGACAGGGCTGGGCTCCCTCTGTAGGCTCTTACGTTTTGTGAGATGGGTACTCTACAGTTGGGATCCTGACTTTACACCACTAAGGAAGGAGTCCTAAGGAAGGAGAGAACCAGTGAATAGCTCTAATGACTTTATAAAAAAAAAAAAAAAAGAGCAACTCTGAACAATGGTTGTTTCAAACTGGACGATTTTCAGGTTCTGGAAGATTTTTCCTCATTCCTCAGTGAGAAGTTCTGAATAAAACGTGTGACGTGGGCTCAGTAGATCTCAGCTTCGGTGTGATGGGTCCCAGACTGAGAACCTGAGGCTGAGAGGATTATCAACCCTCCTCTGGAAGGGATGGACTCAGTTCCTAGGCGTGCCAGGGAGAACAAGTGGAACATCGCAACTTGTGTCCCTGCACTTAAGAAAATGGCCAAGAGGCAAGGCAGAAGGGCCACAGGAGACAGGTTCTCAGGCATAGTGTCTGAATGGAGCACCGTGAATGTACTGGGGGTGCCAGCGGGAGGAGGGAAGGGCAATGGCCTCCGGCATGGAGAGGAGAAGGGCATGTTAAAGGAAGGGAACAGCTGGAGCAAGGATGAAAGAAGAGAATGTCTTAGTGGAGGAGGACAAAGATTTTAAGAGCAGGAAAGGCCAAGGGTGGCTGAGGATGAAGAAATGTTGGAAGGGGTCCATTTTCATCATGGCAAGCCTCAGAAATACCAATGACACACTGGAATCAATATTCATTTTCTCGTTCTCCTTCTTGAGATGGACTCTCTTGGCCAGGTAGAGACTGTGTGGAAAAGAAGTACAAGGTGTGTGTGTGGGGGGGGGGTGGGGGGGGGGAGGACTGGGTGGCTGGAAGGAGGTGTGCAAGGGGATCTCTGATGGACCTGGCAATCCTTTGTACCTTTACATTTTGGAACCACCTGCCTGGATGCTCCTATCCTGGCATGGATTGAATCCTATGTTTCCATTCATGAACTGAATGGACGTGTCTTGACTACAGACAATGCAACAGGCCTTTTTCCGAGGAGCAGAAAATGAGCGATAGAAAGAGAAATGTATGTGTTGGAGGTGTGTGGTCTGGAGGGGGAGCCCGGCACCCAGACCAGTAGGACGGAACTGCAGAAGGCCTTACCAGAAAAGGAAGCATCAAAAAGGAGACCTTGAAGAGACTGGTCAATCGGAGAAGGTTGCTCCAAGTGGAAGACAGAATATGTACAAGGGCATCGTGTGTGCGCGCGTGCACACACACGTCTGTGTTAGAACACAAACAGAGCATTGAACACTCCTTACGTACATGATGAAGCCTGGTCCCTTTACATGCCTCTCCAGGTCTTCAAGAGCCTGAAGGGGAAAGCCTCACCTTCTCCTCTTTACCACCGAATACTCACAACGAGTCCAACTGGCTAAAAACCAGATGTTGAGCAAGGAGGTGCAGAGCTATCCAGAGGGCCCTTGGGAGACCTACGTGCAAAAGATCACGGTTGTGAAGTCAACCTTGTGAAGGCGTTCTACTCTGATGCATGTGGGGTCACAAGAGTACAAAATGACTTGTGGGAAGCCGGTTTGTCCAACATTCCTTAATGTCCCTCTACAGGGGAAGCAGACCTTAGACTCCAAAGGCAGGAAAGCTAGAAGATTCAAGAAATCTGTAATCATAATGACTGGGTGTCCTTTTATGTTGCTTTACATCAATCTTCTGTTTATGCCAAAGTATAATGGGTGCTTTTTTTTTTAACTTTCTGCTTTGACTTGAATAAATTATTTTACATAAGTTGGCTGGAAGGCATGTATGGCTATGAAGAGAACTGGATTCGTGATCCTATAGTAAAAATGCAAGCGGTGGAATCTGGAGACTGATATGGGAGGCCCTCTGCACGGAGAAGGAAGAGGAGAGCTGGAATATCGGTGAAGGCCAAGGGGACGCCTGGATGGGCACTCTCAGGGTGCCTCTCTGATGGCCTGATTGGCATCTGGGATGAAATGGCAGGAAGTGGGGCGTGAGACCAGCTGTATCCACTAACACAGGTAATGGGGAAAGGAGGAGGTGGGGAACTTGGTGCAGTGGTCTTAGCAGCAGAGAGAACAGCAGGAAGGGCTCTAATCTATGTTGCATTCCACCAGGTCTTGAGAAAACTAAATAAGACAGAACACCCCCAAACGGCCATTCGTTAAACACTTATTGTGCCTTGTGGGTACCTTTTCTAAAGAAACTGCTTGCTCAAGGTCGCACAGCTAGAAATTGGTGGAGTGAATGCAAAATCAGGCAGTGATGGCAAGAAAGACCATCTTCTTACGTGCATAACGACCTTGCTGCCCATGCAGATAAGAGCAATGGAGCTTGGATGGCACTGAATGAATCACAAACAACCCACCAGTCTCCAGAGCAGTGGTTCTCAACCTTCCTAATACTGCTGCCCTCTACTGCAGTTCCTCATGTTGTGGTGAGAGTGTTTTTATTACTACTTCCTAACTGCGATTTTGCTACTGTTAAGAATCATCATGAAAATATCTGATAATCAGGATGTATTTTCACTGTTACAAACTGAACATAATGAAAGCAATGATAATCACAATAATAATATGCAATTTTATATTGTGAAATATTTATTTCTAATGACAAAAGTGAAATTTTTTTCTTGAAGATCTGTGTAGAATGGATAAGTCTTCACACTGGATGTTCGTATGTGGGCAGACCCGCCTGGAGACAGATAATGGAGGAATGCCTTGGTTCCTAAGACCATGGGAAATATGTCCTTTGACCCCCAAAGGGGTCGTGACCCACAGGTTGAGAACAGCTGCTCTTGAGGGACATGGTACGCATGTGGAGCAAGGCTTTGTCCCAATTGGGGCTTCCCCATCCTTGAGAGAACACACAGATGCCCCCAGGGCCTGCCCCTCAGTGTTCTCATCAGCGACAGGAAAGACATGTCGCACGTGTTCTGAGGACACAGCATAGAAGGACTGGGTGATACTCTGAGGGCGGAGGCGGGGTCTTCACATGCGTGTCACTAGGGAACACTTGCTGGACCCAAGAGAGAGAAACTGGACAGCCAAGTCTGGGACTTAGCTCCAATCCATGGCTTGTTCAAGGTTAGGAAGACCTGGCTGTGATAGGAGACAATGGAGGGTCCACATATCTGACCTCCTCTGGCTCCTGACGACTGCTGCAGAGCAGAGGCTAGACAAGCCTCCACGGTCCATCCTCCTTGACCGATTCTGACACCAACTCTTCCTGCCACGCCACTGGACCTCTGCGCTGGATCCGAGTCACAGACAATACTGACATTGAAGCGGGGTTAGGAGGGAAGTGAATAGCTTATGAGAAGTCAAGGTCAGCCAACACTAAGAGGACAGTCCATCACCGGTCTCCTCAGCTGGCCGTTGAGTTTCTCACCCTGGTTCTCAACCTCTCAGCCACGTGGTAGACAAGCCTCTCTCTGTTCTGAGTCTCTCGATCATCAGTTCCCTTGGTCTTTGCCTCCAGGGACCAGGAAGCCAGTCTGCCTACCACTCTGTCTTGTGGGCGATGAGGAAAGTAACCCATGTTAGCTCTGATCCTCCGAGTCTTGGTGCCGCAGTCAGTGATGCACCTGGCCTCAGCAGATGCTGCCACAGAAATCTTGACCGCACTCGTGCAGGGAAATCAGCGTTTCTCTCCTCGTTCTTGCTGCTTCCGAGGTGGCTCTTTGTTACAGCCAGAGGAGTGGGAACAAAATGGACCAATCCCCTCTATTAGTGTCCCACATGTTTGCAGAGTCGCACCCAACCAATTGGTGGGAGCTACAGAGACTTGGGTAGAAGAGCCTTGGAAGAAGTGCCACCCCAACTCACTAGCTGACAGTCATTTATGTAAAAGAGATTCAAGGGTATTAACCTAGTTCAGAGTCTACCCGTAGGACACAAAGGAAACTAGGGGAGACCCTCTACGATGAGATACCAGACTCTTGATCTTTGCTTTCTCCTGTTGGGACGGCCACATGGCATGGTCCCCAGAGCAGTCTCTGCCTAGCAGCTAGCGTGGCAACGGGACCCTGGGCTTCCAGGCTACAAGAAACCTTATGGAATGTTATAAGGCCTGTAAGAGCCCCCAAGAGCAATTTTTTTTAGATAGACAAATAAAAGAAACCAAATGCGGCCTGCAACGGTGTGGACCAGAAGCAGACGCTCCCTCAGGCTCGTCTCAGGTGAGACTGCGCCCATGTCAGGTCTCTCCTTGGAGACTCTGGAGAGGAGGAGCTGCCTGGCTAAGCCATACCTGCACTCTGACCCTGCGAAGTTGTGTAAGAGACCCGCCCCGCTGCACTGAGTACATTCTGACTTGGAGAGACCCGTTATAGAATTTCCAAGATGACGTCATCAACCTTTACAGGAGCAGCCAGCCTCATCTTTCTGCAGTCGGAAACCATGCGCTATTGGAAGCCACCAATACCGTTCTGAAGCAACAAGCTATAAGTACAGAAGCCGTCACTGAATCAGACTCTCTACTCCCTCGGTTATGGTGGGTGATCGTGCCAGAGCCAGGGCCTGGGTATCAGGAGAGCCCCACATCAGGTGATGTACTGAGAAAGGCAGTCAGAAAGGGCAGAGGGTGGCCCCCTATTCCAGGAGGGTGACCATTCTGAGAAGGTCTAGTCTTCATGAGAAAGCAAGGTTGGGAGACATAACCTCAAAAGAGATGAACTACTGTGATGGGGACAGGAAACAAGGGTGAGAAATGAGCATGCAACCAAGGAGGGCGGGCTAATGACGATATGTACACAATGGAATGGGCAGCCTTAGGAGGGGGGAAGCAGAATCCGATTCAGGGTTGGACTGTACCAGTTTAGCTTCAGATAGAGTAACGGTTGAATCCCACGTCCCTACAGTTCTCATGTAATATTATAGTACATAGTTTGGGTGATAAACGGAGACCAGACACCTACATTTAGTCTTGCTTTTATCTGGCTGTAATTATAACGTTGAGGGAAGACGGGGAGACGTGTGTTGATAGGGAAAAGGTATAATTAGAAGAAGGCGGGGAGTTAGTGTGGGTGAAATTTCTCCTGTGCCAGCACAGTAACATGCTGGTATCAGAATAGTTTCTAGAAGGGGAGGGGGGAATGGGGTGTGTGTGTGTATGTATGTTTCCTCTCTCATATTCTTCCCCAGGTTCAAGTAAACTGCTACTACATAAGGGACTAGAGTGTCCTGATGGTTTATTTTTGGCCATGGAGTATAGGTTAGATGTGGGATTTGAGAGGTGCTTTAAAATGCTATGGTTCTGGGTTTGGGGTGGGGGGCGGGGGTGGGGGGAGGTTTGCAGAGCAATGGAACTATATCCAATTTCTGCAGTAAGCATAGCTACCTCTGAATGACCAGCAGGAGGAGCCATTGCATCGAGAAAATGAAAAGCTGCCACCGCTTCAGAAAGCTGCTTGAAATTTTAATGAGCTCTTCAATAAAGTGTGGGATTGACCGAGATGGTGTTTTTAATGCAGAGTTTTCAACATATCAAAGGCATAGATGAGAAGGGATCCAAATAAGCTAAGGGCAGGTCTTAAGAGTTTTATTAAAATGGAGTTCGTTTCAACTGCTAGGAGGTAAAATTCTCAGCCCTACTGCACACAGGGCGTCATCTGGAAGCGGCATTGGAACAATACTGATGCCTGGGACCCACCCCATGGCTGATTTAATTTAATTGGCTGGGTGCAGCCCAGACGTGTGGCATTTTCTAAACCTTTCTCAGGAGGACTCTACCATTAGCTAGGCTTGGGAGTCCAGATGGGACCTCTCTCACTTCTCTCAGTTCAGCTGTGTAGTTTATATAAAAAAAATTTTTTAAGAAAAAAAAATTAAAAGGTCTTTAGCTAGAGCCAGAGCATCACAGAATATTTTTAGATGGATGAACATTAGCAGAATAAAATTTTGGTGGTGGGGGGGGGAGGGCACTGCAGAAAATGGCTCTAGCATGCATCAAATGGAAAATTCTGCGGTGAAAGGAGATCATTCCAAACATCTTCTTTCTAACTATATTTTTTATTTCCCCCCCTCCCCGGCGCCCCCTTCCTTTTCTTCCAAATGTTTCTGTCCTCAGTCTCCCTATAACTTCTTCCCTACTGGATTTCACTCTCATCTCCATGGCTTGTTTCTCCCCTCCGGACTGATGATTGCAACACAGCTTCCGATTGCTGGTCCCCAACTGTGCGCTGTGAGAGCCCAAAGGGTGGGAATGTGCCCTGGGGTGGGGGTGGGGGGGCACAGAACTGACCCCGTGGTTTCTGAGATTGTAGCTGTCTACCAGAGTAGAGAGCCTCCTCGTTTTCCCTCAGAGTCGCTGGTTTCAAACTACTGACCTGGGGCTAGCAGCCCCTGGGTTCCTCTTCCCTTTACTATAAGTTTCCATAAGGGAAGCATAAAGCGTTGGCACAGGCAATGGAGTTCGATTCCAACAGTGTGAGAGCTGCTGGGGACTAACAATATATTTCCCAGAGAAATACTTCTCTGCTTAGTGGCTGGTCCACAAAAGACGGTCTAATTCCTGATAAACCAGAAAGCAGGACAGAGTCAAACCACCCTGTACAATGTGGTCTTTTTCTAATGGAAAAAGCATCCACTGTGAAAATCACCACCTTCTTTCTGTAGAGGCAGCCCGGGGAGCAGGCCAAGGGCCCCTGTCTCCAAACAGGAACCTGGGCCAGAAGCTCTGGCAAGAGCTAAAACCGGCTGGCCCAGAGCTTTCCAGCCCAGAAACAGTTCGGGGTGGAAGCCAAGAGTGGAAAGGGAGCCGTGGCTCTGAGAGGTGACAAGAAGAGACGGAAGGGCGAGGGCTGGTCCAAAGCGCATTGTGTTCTCTGCGAGTGTGAGTGCTGCTCAAGGGGATAGCTTTGCTGAGCCACCAGTTTGTATGGCCCCTCCCTTCTTCACTTCCTGTTGGTCTCTGGCCTCCTGGCACTCAGCACCAGCAGGCAGGCGTTTGGAGCTCGGGGCAGAGGGAAGAGGAGCAGTGCCTGGAGGTGGGTCTGGAAGGGCTATTTCTTATATGCAGACTCTGTAGGCCAGGGCCCGCTTCATGAAAGGAGATCCACACGTTTGCCTCTTCTCAAAAAAGGCTGCGGTGTGATACTTAGAGCTTGAAGGGAGGTGTGCAGGGAAGTGTGGGTCACAACGAAAGCCCTGGTACATCTCCTGGCAGGAATGGTTCAAGGACCTAGGACAAACTAGTTCTAAAAATGTGCTCCCTTGGCCACCTGTCAGTATAGTTCCGACACGCACAGGTGTAATGGTCACCTATTCCTATGTATTTATTCCCTTTTTCAAATAAAACATGGCAACGTCTATTTTTGTCAAGCACGGCATGTATACGGGAATGTCAGACTGACAAAGGGTGAGGCTCACTCCAAGTTGCAGGTCTGCCAGGCTCCAGCATGCCTACTGAGGAACAAGGAGACTCCTCACCCACCACTGGGCCCCAGTGGGTCAAGGAGCATTCAGCTTTGGAATTCAAAAGCTACACTTCAGGAAGTTCCCAGAGTTGAGGCATTCTCTCAGGAAGTACGAGACCTCCCATCCTAAAGTGGTGGAACACCTCTGAGAGTCACAGAAAGAGAGAGGTGGGTTTCTGCTGGGCGCTGGGCCGCTCTGAGCTCACCGGCAGTGCTCAAAGGAGTTGGCCGTGACTGTTGGTCACTGTTCTTCTTCATTTTCAGTGACAGACTACCTGCTTTCATCATGGCGGGCTGCCTGAGTTCAGAGCACAGCAGGGCCATCAAAAAGTTCGGGCAAGAAATGCAATGAAAAGATCACGGCAGTGGATGGGTGAAGTCTCCTTGTGTTTTTCATTGTGAATTAAAAGAAGGTTTTCATTAGACATTTCATACACATTGCCTTTCAACCCATTCCTTATAATTCCCACCATGTACCACTGGGTTTCTATTCCTTCCCCGACATTTTTTTTTAAAGAGAAAACATTAGAGTCAAGGGCAAGCCAAACCAAAAAGCCACATATCCAGATGAGGGAGACCATGAGTATGCGGTCCTAACGGTGTCCAAGGGGTTGCTGATATGCAGAGCCTATACCAAAGACATGGTGCCAGGTCAAGACATCATCATTACAGGTGAGTCTGCAGCTCTGACTGGGGTTGTGGTGGAAGGAGGTCTTCACAAGACTGGTCCATGGACTTCCCCAAGGCAAACTTATGACTATGTGACCCTCCCACCCCCACCCCATCCCATTAATCTCCATCAAGGATATGCCCAGTCAAGCAAGGCTCTCTGGTATTTTAATGAATTTCCACATCAAAAACATATCTGATCAATTAATAATGAGGTATGGGTGATCTATGAAGCAGGCCAGAAACTAATGCTACTGCAGAGATACACCTCAGCTCCCCGCCACCTTCTTAATGAGTCTTCTATTTCTACCTGCTCACTCCACAGCAAAACAATAAACAGTTGGCCAAAGTCATCCCACAGGTCTGCTGTCAGTCAAAATGTGTCAAGAAAAGACAGTGAGGCAAATCTCCAGAGACAGGCACTGGATGGATGGCTTCTTGGGGGGTTGGCAGAGGAGGTAGCAGGAGGATAAGAGCTAATAATCATGAGTACAAGAAAGAAGAAAATATTCTAAAGGGGACTGTGACTGTACAATGTTTCTTGATATGACTGAACTGTTGAATGTGGATTATGTGTGAATGAAACTGCTTATAAACAAAAGGAAAAGAGACTGAGAAGAGCTCCAGGAGAGAAACAGACACACTAAAAAGTCACCTGGTCTCACAGATTGACAGGCGGGGTTAACAGTGTCAGAGGAAAGAAAAACTAATATTGCTGAGAGATTGGTTCGGTGTGTCTGAAAATGGAATGGGCAGCCTTGGCTTGTGCAGCAATCTGCAGAGGTGTGTGAAACAGGCGGAGGGGCTAGAAGTGTTACTCTTCTTAAAGGCACTTGTGCAAAAAACGGTACTTGGAATGAGAGAGGAGGACCTGGCCTCTACACTCCAGCAACATTCCCATTAAATTAAATCATGAAAAGAGTCTAAGCACATACATTGACCCTTCATCAAGATGTTTAGCCTTATGTGAAGGACTACATGGGGATTGAAGATACTCAGACCAAACAGGAATTGGGTCAGCATGGTTTTTCTCTTCCTATCCTCCATCAGATGTCTGCAACATGTTCTGTTTTGCAAATTCTTCATTTTTTTTTTCTGAAAAGTTTCCTTCTTAGTTATTGAGTTTCAGCTATGACTGGCAGTTCAATAAATTTGCATATCGATTTTCAAACATGTTTTTGATGTCATGATATATAATAATTTTATTGGGCATTCTTACAGCTCTTATAACATTCCATACATCAACCGTATCAAACATATTTGTACATGTGTTGGCATCAGCATTTTCTAAACACTTTCTACTTGAGTCCTTGGTATTAGCACCTCTTTGTTCCCTCCCTCCACTCCCTCCTACCCTCATGACCCCTTGATAAATTATAAATTATTATTCTTTTCACCTCTTATGTTGACTGCTGTGTCTCTTCACTCACGTTTCTGTTTTTTATCTCTCTGGGGTGAGGGGTATTGATCATTGCATCAAATTCCCCTTCCTCCTGTCTTTCCTCCACCTTCCCCTTACCCTCCCATTTCCATTCCTGAAAGGCTTATCTGACCTGGATTCCATGTGTTGTCAGCTTTCTTATCTACCAGTGTCCCTGCTCCGGTCTAGCCAGAACTGAAAGGCAGGACTAGTAGGGTGGGGAAGCATCAAAGAACCAGAGGAATATTGTATGTTTCATCAATGCAATCCTGCACCCTTTCCTTGTGACTCTGTAAGGGGATGTCCTATTGTCTGCAGATGGGTTGTAGGTCTCTGCTCTGATTCCCCCCTCATTCTCAACAAAATGCTTTTATCATTTGAGGTCTTCAGATGCATGGTACATGATCCCATTGACATTTCATGATCACCTGGCTGTTGTGCTTCTTCCATGTGGGATTTGTTGCTTCTCTGCTAGATAGCTGCTTGATTAAGTTCAAGGCTTTAAGAACCCAAATGCTATATCTTCTGACAGCTTTCTATCACCATCGGCTTTCTTTACCACATTTGCTTATGCACCCATTTTATTTTCAGTAATCATATCAGGAAGATGAGCATCACAAAATGCTAGGTTGTTAGAACAAAGTGTTCTCGCATTGAGGGAGGGCTGAGCAGAGGCCCCAAGTCCATCTACTTCCATCTTCCCCAGGCACTATATAATTTAACTCTATTCTGATTCAAATACCAACAACATTCTTCAAAGAATTGGAAAAACTGACCACCAATTTCATATGGAAAGAGAAGCCCAGAATTAGGAGACAACTCCTCAAGAAGGACAGAGTCAGAAGGTCACCTTACCTGACTTTAATACCTACTAAACAGGCACAGTGGTCAAGACAGCATGGTGCTAGAATAATGACAGATACTCAGACCAATGGAAGAGAACAGAAAACCCAGAAATGAAACCACTAGCATATAGACAACTAATCTTCAATAAGGGTGCCAAAAGCATCAATGGGAGGTAGACACCCTCTTTAACAAGTGGTACTGAAAACAATTGGTATCCACCTGTAGAAAAATGAAACACCACCTCCTCTCACCCAAGAAGAATTCACTTCTGGGGGCAGCACTGAAGCTATATCTCTGGAAGAGGGTCATGTCTGATCAGAGCACACAGGAGCAAATGGAGAGAGAGGAAGAGAGTGAAACACATCCTGGTCCACCAAGCCTTGAGGACAATATTCCTGTTCAGAGCAGCCAATGCACAGAGAGGACCATAAGACCGGTCTCACTCTAAGACACAATGTCCCTCACTGATCCATAGCGCTATGTGGGACAACACTGGAGACACATTGAGGGAACTGTACCCAATCTGACCCCATCACACTGAGGCAAAACACTAAAGGTATGCCACAGAACAGCAAGGGGTATAGGGCAACAAAATCCCCAGGGAGAACCAAAAGTAGACATTGGGGCCAGGAGGTGGCATCCCATCAGACTGGACCAGAAAAACACTCCTAAAGGTCAAAAACCTTGAACTATTTATAGGCTTTTCTTGTGTGTTTTTTTGTTGTTGTTACTGTTGCTGTTTTATTTTCTTTTATTGCTTTGTTTTGCTCTGTCTTGCTTTTGTGCATATTATGATCTCTGCAGGTTTATCTAGATACAATAGGCAGGATAAACAATCTGGAGAAGCAAACAACGGGACCAACAGTTCTGGAGCGGGGGGCATGGGGGAGGAAAGGTGAGTGTGGGTGTGGGGGGAAGGAAGTGGATGTTAACAAACCCAGGATCAAGGGATAAACAAGTAATCCAAAATCGATGGAAGGTGGGTATAGGAGGCCTGGTAGGGCTTGATCAAAGGCAATGTAACTGAGCGGAATTACGGAAACCCAAATGAAGGCTGAACATGATAGAGAGACAAGAGGAAAGTAAAGGGATCATCTGTCCTGGAGTCTCTGTTTCCAGTTCCTATCTATACAAGTGCCATCCTCCGGTCTGGCCAGATTTGTAAGACAGAGTTGGGATCATGATAGTGGCGTGAGGTGGGGGAGAGGAAGCATTAAAGAAGTAGAGGAAAGTTGTATGTTTCATTGTTGCTACACTGCACCTTGACTGACTCATCTCCTCCCCGAGACCCTTCTGTAAGGGGATATCCAGTTGCCTACAGATGGGTTTTGTGTCCCCGCTCTTTACTCCCTTTCATTCACAGAGATAAAAATTTTTTGTAGTTGTTCTTTGATGCCTGATACCTAATCTCTTCGACACTTCATGTGCTTCCTTTATGTGACCTTTGTTGTTTCTGAGGTACATGCAGAAGACAGATCTCATCAATCTCTGGGAGCCATGCTCCAGATCCCATGCTGACAGGTTACATACAGCCACACAAGGCAGCCTGTCAACAATGTCTAGCATAGGACCACTGCACGCAAGGTGTAAAGTCTTCTATAAGCATACTCATTAGAATATGATCAGGTAACTTGGTCTTCTTAAAGTTCTCACATGGTCTTTGAATTTTCAGTCACTTTCATTGTGCTGATTCTTATGCTTAAAAGAGAATACACTATTTTTGTTGCATCACATAAATTTTAGGTTGTATTTTCAGTGTCATTCAAATAAATACTCAATTTGGTTTTTTGGTTTTTAAAATAAAAGGGGGATATCTGTTGAGGAAGAGTGGTTAAAGATGGGCAAACAATTTTTAAAAGAGAAAAAAATATGATTTTCAGCAAAGGTGCTAAGACTCATTGTTTCAGTGCTGCCACAATTAACTTCCAAAAGGAAGGGAAGACTGCTGCACTCCAGCCCTCCAGCAGTTGGCACAGATTCTTCTACAAAATCATTTTTCAGTCGATATATTTTCAGAGGACACCATAATTCAGAGTCTCTACCATCATTGTCCCTCTTAATAGTCTTGTTGAAAGCAGAAAACAGTTTAAAGTTACCACAGAATCAGACTGGAGTCTAAGAATAATCATCACCTTCTAATTCCTTTCTCATTCCAAGTACCCTATTTGCACCAGTGCTGGTTACTGAAAGGTAAGTCGTAAAACTGCATGTCCTCTCCTCAGCAGTTGACCGAGTATCAACTCAAACCATGTCCTACTGGCACTGATGAGTTAGCTTTTTCCATGATGCCTTGTGTTAATACTCTTCCTTTTTGGGGGGTGGGGTTGGAACTGTCCACAAGAAACTCACCGGTACCATAACAGGAGGTCCTTTTGTGGCTGACCTCAAATTAATTTATTTGCTTGTTTTATGCCTGAAGTAGTTAAAGATCCCCAAGTCCACTTCAGTTTCACTATCCCTCTTTTTTTAGTCACTTTTGAGATTGGCGGCACAAGGAATCTGAAGGCTGTCCTCAGAATTTAAATCTACAGGAACTGTAGGTCGAACTGTGGTCTAGGGCAAAGCAGTCCAGTTTTCTCATGCTACCACCTGGACACTAAGTAGAATTCCGTTCTCTTGGTAACATGCATGTACGAGGTTAGAAACGAATTTCAAATGTACACAGACCTTTGGATCCCCAGACGTAGACCTCAGAAGTGTTTACATGATGCCCGTGGTTCTAAGCAGGCAAACAGAGCCCCAGGACATCTTTTCCAGATTCTTAAATGACTTATTCATCAGTGTTTGCATTTGAGGCCAGGCTTCACCATGCTTAGAATGAGGGGAGGGTAGAAAAGGCCTGGTTGGGTAGGAGAAATGCTCACGGGTGAAGACTTCTGAGTGGGACTCCCTCAGGCTCTCACTGGCTGGAGGCAACACTGACTCACAGAGACCCTTTCGGACAGAGGAGACCTGCCCCGGGAATTGCAGGGGCCCTAACTCTCTAAGAGACTCCCGAGTAGCGAGTGGTGGTTTCAAACTGCAGACCTTGTGGTTAGCAGCCCCAAGCGTAACCACCACCAGAGCTCCTGTTCAGGGTGAGAAGTTTATGCCAAACTCTTCTCAGGAGGTGGGTGGAGGTGTCGAGCATCCAACGGTCGCTATGAATCTAGAGGAGGGGTTTGGAAAGTGCGGCTAAGAGCTGAGGGCAAGGAGGCGCTCGGCCCTACCCCCCCGGTGCTGCCCGGAAGCAGGCCATGCTGCCATGTGCCCTTCTTTATTTCATCCCACACCTTGCATTCAGGCTGGCTATCACCCTCCACATAACAGACAAGGAAACTCAAGCTGAGAAGAGTTGAGGAACTTGACGATGGTCACACCGGCCAGCGGAAGAAGCACTCTCTGAAAGGAGCCATGCCTGTCTCCAATGTCCATGCCTGTTCCTATGTCTAGGGCTGAGAGGCATGTCCCCAGCATTCTCCCTCCTGGCTGAGAGGTGATCACCACACAGGTTCTTTTGTGGCTGACCTCAGAATTTATTTCTTCTGTGCGGGACAATGACTATGCACATAATGAGTAAACTTTTCCCATTTCTGTGTATCCCTGTCGATCCTTGTGTTTGACAGCCACATCCTGTAGCTCTGAAGAAGGCGCATAATCATGCCATGTGTTATATAAGATCCCATCAGCAGGAGACTATGAACCACTGCATCACTGGGGACTCAAGAGAATGCCTATCCGAGCTGGGGGTGGCTCCTGAGGCCACTCACTCACCTAACAGGTGATCTTGATGACAGCACGATAGCAGTCTGGTGACAGAAAGATCCAGATGCACTCAAAGGCCAGCATAAATATTCTGAGCCCTGACTTCATCACCATCATCATCATCATCATCAACAACAACCTAACTTAAACACTTGTATCTTAGTTAAGCTCCCTGGATTCAGTTTCCTCTTTGGCAAATTAGGAATAACAAGGAGTGCCCCATCTCACAGGGTTAATGGTAAGAAAACAAGATAAACAATACATACAGAGCACTTAGCATACCATCGAAAACCAACAGCACCCAGGCAATGTTAGTTCCCATGGCCATGGGTGGCTTAGCTTCTTTAGTTTCCTTTTGTGTGATATGAGATAATAAGGGCACTTCACAGCACGGTGAAAGTCTAAAATCATGCATGAGAAGTGCTTAACATAGTACTTAGTAAACTGCCAAAGCTCACTACATATTAGCAAATAATAATAATAATCAGTCTCATCGCCAATGAGTCCATGCTGACTCACAGCAGCTCTTTAGGAGGGTAGACCTGCCCCCTGCCTGATGACTTCCCAAGCCTGCAACTCTTCAGGGAAGTAGAAAGCTTTGTCTTCCTCCTGTGGGAGTGGCTGGTGATTTCACACTGCAGACCTTGCAGTTGGTAGCCCAACACATAACCACTTTCCCATGACATATGTCATCTAGCGCAACATGCTAGTCGTGGGGGTAATGATTTAGAAAACTGTCCATATCCCACCCACTATCATGATCCCGATTCTACTTTACAAATCCAGCTGGACTAGGGGATGTACACTGGAGCCAGAAACATGGGGAATCCAGGAAAGATGATCCCTGTAGGACCAATGGTGAGAGTGGTGACACAAGAGTGGAGGAAAGGTGGAGGAGAAAGGGTGAACCAATTGCAGGGATCTACATATAACTTCCTCCTTGCAGTACGGACAACAGGGAAGTGGGTGAAAGGCCACATCGGACAGTGTATGATATGAAAAAATGATAATTTCTAAGTTATTAAGGGCTCATGAAGGAGGGGGAGTAAGAAGGGAGGGAAAATATGGGGAGCTGATAAGGGTCTAGGTAGAAGGAGGATGTTTTGAGAATGATAGCAACAAATGTACAAAGGTGGCCTACATACAATAGATGTATGCATTGAACGTGATAAGAGTTGCGTGAGGCCCCAATAAAATGATTTTTTTTAAAAAAACCTTCCATTTATCTATTCTGCCATTGTAGGACTTTTTGGTTTAGAAATTTATATGTCCTTTTGTCTGTCTAGCAACCCTGAGGAATCTGGCTTCTGGGTCAAATGGTATGGACATTGTAAAATACAGATTACTTTAATCTTTGGAATTATCATATCAATTATAATCCCTTCAGGAACACAAAAGTATTTATTTCATCTGGCCAAGAGTAGGAATTATCATTTTGGAAAATCTGCCCAAGCTGCTTGAAAAGAGAAAACCAGATGTGAAGACCACCACGTCCACCACCACAAACCACACTCAACACTTTATGGCATGAGAGCACAGAATACAGGCTTACAGTATTGCAGGAGACAGCCACGCATTTATTATGAAACCCAATCCCTCATGCTCCCTAAGAAAGGAATCACCATAGAAATGGACGTGGACCGCACTGTGCAGCAAGTTGATGTCAGTCGGTGGGAGACACCACGTGATGTAGGTTGCATCTTCATCAGGTCAGATGCTCTTCGAAAAAGGCAGGTGTGAGTGTTTCTGAAGGATATAGTTATTTCATTAGATAAAAAAATGTCTACTTCGAGGGTTTGGAATATTGATGCCCCAAAGGGTTCTTTCTTCCCGCGGCACAGCATCAGTCTGGAAAGAGATCATGGTGAGAGGCTCCAAAAGCCCAGAGGACAGGCTAAAGGGACCCGGTTTCTCACCGTGCGGGCAGGAATTCTTTGTGAGAGGCAGTAAGTCAGTGCACAGAACTGCACAGGGTACAGTAACAAAAAACCCAATGGAAATAAATCAAAGCAGATGTGTTCCAGTCATTTTCTTTTCATTTAAAAAATGTAAAAAAGATCGTAAAATATAAAACATACATCTGTGAGTCTTATAGTAGTAGTGTACCTCTATCTGTATTTATTTGAATTTCTGTGCACTGGTGATCTGAATAGTCCATATTTTAAAACCCATTTCTGCTGAAGCAATGCTGACTTGTAGCCACCCGACAGGCCAGAAGAGAATTGCCCACCAGGGTTTGGAAAATGGTGATCATGCTGGAAGAAGTCCTCCAGATCTTTCTTCCCACGAAGCGGAGGTAGATGGGAACGGCTGGCCTTCTAGTGAGCAGCCTGGCACCTGGCACGCACCACCGAGGGCCCCTTGCTCTATTCTCCAGTCCCCTGTAAATGGCGCTGTACTGAAGGAGCTGACCCTGGATCAGTTCATGCCAACCAACTGGTAGCTGGCTAGTAAGTTTGTTATATGAGAATCAATTAAGAGTATTTGAACAAGAATAAACAGCTGCTTCTAGTTCCTGGCTTTTTATTTTGGTTTGAAACAAAGTTGAAAGGTTACGAAAGATTCCAACCTCCCATCAGTTTTCCTTCTGCTCCTTTGAGAGCCGCTCAGAGCCCTGTCCCCAACTGACAGGTAAGGGATGGGGATGCTTTTAAGGCTGTGGCCCTAATCTCTCTTCTTTTAAAAAAAAGCGTTGTTTTTACTTATATACATTTTAAACTTTTATCTTTACATTTGTTTTATGGTGATTACTGGCGTTTGAGGCTGTTTGCTAGGTCATATTGTTGTGAAATGGAAAGAAGACTCAGAATGCCGGGATATGGGCATGGGCACCCCCACCCTCCTCCCTCAGAGGCCTGCCTTCCAGCACTGCATCCCGTTGCTCTCTGTGGAAGACAGCCACAGCAGTAATGCAAGGTGGAAGGAATGCCCTTCCCTAGCCCTCTTTGTTCCTCAAAGCATGCACTGCAGCCATGATGGTAAGAGCAGCCTTTCAGCAGAGCATATCAGAACCACAATTCAGCTAAAATCATAGAACCGACCCATAACTGAAATGAAGGCATTACAAACGTGGGTGTTTCAGTGTTAAAGGGAGCAGGCAGGTATGGATGGGAGCCAAGGCTTCCATAGCTAAGAAATCCCAGGTCAACCAAGAACTGATGGTAGCTCATCATCTACTTTCTAGCTCTGAAAAGACCAAAAACAGCTTTAGGGTTTTAATGCATAGAGTCTCCGAGCTATACTTTAAAACGTATTGTGTTCACAATTCAGGCCCACTTTAAAGCAGATCAAAGCCAGCTGTATTGGGTACCATTTTCCCTGGATCAGGATGGAATAGGAAAACCCAAGCTTCACATGACAGCCATGGCAGAAGAGGTCCAAGGCAATGACTATTTGGCTGGAGGTGTTCATTCACAAAGATGAGCCCAGGGTAGCTGCTGTCTCACTGGTCCTAAGAAACAATAGCAACATGAGTCACACTAAGGGGAACCACTAATCGCCCCTCTTCTAGATACTTGCTGTATGTATATGGGTATTATCGTCAATCACTGCAATTTCCCTATTCTTATGCTCATGCTACGAAAGAACCCCAGGGAAGCCACGTTAACTGTCTGAGGACATAGGAACTGCCCAGTGGAGCCTGACGCCCGTGACCCCCTGTGTGCTTCAAGAGAAGACCGTGATTCAGGGGTTTCAGAGACCGCCTCTTCAGAAGTCTGCCGGAGTTTATTATGATTATTTTGAGCTCCTGTGAGTGGACTTGAACTTCCCATCTTTCCATTAGCAATCAATCATGTTAACTGTTTGCATCACCCCTGCACCCTGAATGAGGACAACCTACTCATCAAAGGATGAGAAGACAGAAGAGTGGATTCTGCTCCCCAAACCGAGCTCTCGATGTCACACTGCTAGTCAGGTTTCGGAACAAAGATGGCTTCCTTTCCTTTCTGCTGCTTCTTGCATTGTCTGCACTGGGTTAATCCAGTCTGCATCTACCCGATAAGAGTGTCCTGTCTGATATATAAGTCCCTTCCCAAACACCGCCACGGAGGCCCCCGTGCCTCTCTGATTAGAACACACGGCTGCATTTACGTATCTCCTGTTTGCCAGCACAACTTCTGGCCGATGCAAAGGCGATCTGACGTGGTTTCATTCAAACCCTGAAATTGGATGAAGCCGCTGAGCAGCCCCGTTCTTTAGTGATGGAAATACTCTGGAGGGCTGGCTAACGTTTGTGCCCTGGCGATGCCGTTATTCAAAATGCTCAGTTATCACCCTGCGCAGATCCACCTACTCACCGAACAAGAGTATTACAACAACACTCGAGTGTGGGCCCTTCAGCACAGCGCTCCGTGAATGCGCAGCCCCTCACCCGTCATAAAGCATTGCCCGTCTCCTGCACAAACGCTGACTCCGGACGCTGGGGAAGCAGTGAGGAACAGCCGTGCACCAACCAAAAGGCCAGTGGTCAGAGCATCACCCCTGCGAGGACAGGGTCCAAAGTGCACAGGACAGCTGCCTAGAAGGTGTCTTTTTAACTGGGGCTCTCCTCGCAAGAACACATTATTACTATGCCACATGTAAATAGGAAATAGCAGTAAGAAGAAGAGTATGCAAATAAAAATCATTTGTAGTGCAGCCCCCCCCCCCCCAAGCCCCCAGGCCAGCTTCCTCTAGGAAGCACATCGAGATAGCCTCCCTGGATTTCCTGGGCAGCCTCGGGCTATCCAATCACGGTCACCTGCCCCGGACTCTCCCTTCGGTCCACTAATGAGCATTTAGGCCAATTTTGTACTTTTGCCTTTTTTCTTTTACATATCTTGAAGATCTTTCCATATCGGAGAAAACAGTGAGACATGAAACCCTTAGGTCAGACTCCTTTCAAAAGTGGAATATATCTCACTAAGAAGCACTGGCTTCAGAGAAAAGCCTTCTCTATCCGTTGACGACGGTTGCTCGTTACACATGGACTCCAGCAGGCGAGTGAAGAAAGGCGACATGACTGGGGACCCAAACGAAGAAGAGCGCCTCCCGCCTTGAAGTCAGGCTTTTGCTTCTTATTTCCCGCTCTTCTTTTTCTGAACAGGAACAATGAGCACATAGGATTTTGTGGGGGCCGCTTTACCCTTGTCCCTTCGAGGTCTGTCTCTGCGCTTCCACAGCAGTAGGTGCATCTGAAGTCACTGTAGGTGATGCTCTGTTTCATATTGCTCAAATGCGGCACATAAAAGAAATCCAGTCACACTCCGCTGCTCTTCCTAGAGCTGCTGGTTTCCAGGACCTTGCCATTGCAGTGGCCTACGCTTTGCCCCACAGTGGCCTGGTTTCAGTCCTGGCGAAGACACCCCCAGAGGGTCTGACTGGAGAGCTTTGTCTGAAAGCCAGACACTGGAAACCCTCTGGATGACAGCGCTCCTCAGATGTGCAGGGGTCGTCGGGACTTGGCCCTGACTCCAGGACCACTGAGCAGGTGTTCCTGGTATAGGCCATGGTATTCAGCTTTCAAGCAGGCCGGGCAATTTTGCTTCTGGCCTGCATGGCAAATCTCTCGGCAGGTCCTTACAGAAGACTTGACAAGGTTGGCGATTCAGTGAAGTGGGCTAAGGAAAAAGGCACAACTCACGCTCCAACAAGGGCTGACAGTCTATGTGGGCTCGGACAGCACACTGAAGAAAGTAGTCGTCTATAAATGGTGCAAATGAATATTTATCAATCTTTATGGAAGAAGACAGCCTTAACGTTCCCTCTCAAAACAACTAGTGGGTTTGAACTACCGACTTTGCGATTACCTGGGCCCTGTAGGCTGGCTGATTAGTGAGTGGAAATCTCACAGTGGAACAGAATGACCCGAGTTTGAATAAGGAAACAGAAGCAGGGAGTGCCTTAAGGAAGAGAGGCCAGGCTGAGAGCACAAAGAGAAGTATTGAAGGGATGGGAGGACAGTAAGGATATTGACCTGATTTGATCAAAATGGACAATAGGCTGAAGAGATTGCCTCAGACAAGAAGAGAATGGGGTACTGGAATTTTATCCAATGAAGACAGATAACCGGTAAAGGCACAGACAGATTAAGGCAGAGGCACATGCTATATTATGCAGAACATAAAGACAGCACTCTAGAAAAGAAATACACTAAGTATTTGTGACAGTCAACAGGGTTTCGTAAAAATTAATTCCAGAGAATGTGTTTTAATATGAACAGGGGAACCATCAGAGGCACTGAGAACTGCAAAGGCCATTCAGCAGCCCAATCAAACGAGCATCCTCCTAGGGCCTACGAGCTAGGGCAAACCACACTGGGGAATCTAACACTTATATCTCAAATGAAACACTAAGGACAAGTATCCTTAACTGGGAAATAATCTAGTTCAAGGACTAGGAAGTTATGCTATGCTCATTTAAAATATTGGCTTACCAAGGCTGCTATAATATAAACACCACAAATGAACAGTTTTAATAAACAAGAATTTGTTTCCTCACATTTTGGGAGCCTATAAGTCCACATTCAGAGAGCCCGCTCTCTGAGGTGGCTTTCTCTTGGTTGGGTCTGGAAAAAGGCCCTTGTATGCTTTTGGCATCTGTGGCAGATAAACGTGGGCCACAGCATCAGTCTCCCCTGGTGTAAGAGCCCCACAGTGTGGGGAACGCAGGCCAAAGGACATCACATTCCACACCCATCTCTTCTTGCTAGGTGGGTGGTGGTAAGTTCTTCCCATCCCTGCTGCTACTCTCCCCCCTTTATCACTCCTGAGGTAAAAGGCCACACTCCAGGGAAACTCTCTTGACTTAAATCCCAGTTGTGGGAGGAGTAAAGCTAGTTTATCCCACTCTTAGCCATCTTACTGGTTTTGCCCTGCAGAACTGCTGAGCCATTGAAAGTAAGGGCCTACTCAAGGTAACACATGTTTTGGCGGGACACAGTTCAAGTCATGACACTGTACACAAAAATCTCTATGCTTAGTTAGTCCTTTTGCTAGCTCTGCATCATACTCATCCTTCTGAAAGTACATAAAAATATTAATTGCCATTGAGTCAAGGCTGACTCATCACAAACCTCCCCACCCGTGGCTTTCTGAAATTGTACCTGTTTATGGGAGTTGAAAGGCCAGTCTTTCTCCTGTGGAATTGCTGGTGGTTTTGAACTGTTGACCATTCAGATCCCAGCGCAAAGCCTAACCACCACCCCAGCAGAGTTCTGTAATCACTATCCCAGCAGGGGTCCCTAATCACTACTCCAGCAGGGCTCCACTGACAGTACATAGACTTCTAATAAAGATGCGGGAAAATCCCACCATTACAGTATGTGATGATACCTTTAATGGTGTAGGGGTAATCACATTTATAAAACATGGCAGAAATGGAACATGGGCCAGGCTGTCACTCTAAACATGATCTCATGTTGTTAGTCCCAGAGGCAGAGAAAGTCCCAAATTAACCCTGTTCCTCTGCTGCGTTCCCTGTGTGTTTCAGTTTTCCTGTGCCTTTAAAACAACACTGAGTTGCAAAGGACAAAACTCTTGAAAGATAAAACTAATTTGAAGGAAGACAAGGAGCTAAAGAGTGGGCAGCGTAATCCAAGCAAAAGCAAGATTGTTTTTCAGTTAAATTATGCTCCATTCTGCCCAGCCTCCAACTTCCCTGCAGACAGGGCTTTGAAGATTAGACTATTGTTTCAAATGAAGTGACTTCAAATTTCAGCATCAGATTATAATGCAGTGAAGAGGAAAGGTGGTGATGAACCAGAAAGAAAGACAAGAGATGTCACTTAGTGTGATTTTTTAAAGTTCTTGACAACCAACAAAAATGTCATTGGTTTAAACACCAGCAGAATTTGTGAGCTACTCCCAGCACATCTGTAGCTGTAAAATAAAATTAGGTCACCTATTTTTTAAGTCCTATTTTTAATACTTACTTCACTACTTGCAGAGACTCAGGCAGGTTTGGAAAGGCTCTCCACATCCCCTCCTGTGCAGAGCTAACCCTCTTTAGATTGAGTCTTAATTAGATGTTACCTCAAATTAATGCAGTCATATGAAATTTGTGATTATTATGGTCAGACACTACAGGTTCCTGACTCAGAACAGTGCTTTCTTTACTTCAAGATAGAGGAAGGAGAAAGAAAGGAACAAGAAAAAGCCCATGAAAACAGTAAGAGTATATATGGTCTGCAGGAAAACCTTACCTTAAACACTGTTTAGGTAGGAACCCACTTCTTCAATTGATTGGAGCTATTTATTTGAGAAAAGAATTTCAAATATTTCCCTTTCTCTTCTGAAGAGACAGAGAAATTATATAAACCTCCTGCCCCAATAGAAAATCTGCTAATTTGTTTTGATGATTTCTAAAATGTCTTTCTTTAAAATGCCTCAACTCCTGGGCTTATGGAACTTTGAGAGCAATACAACATCCAGTAAAACAGATACATTTTAATCATTAGAAGAATCAAGTAGACTTAGACAAAGAACTAGCCACTCCTCCAAAGCAGTGCCCCAAACAGAGAGAAATAAGTCCCGTTTAAGTCCAGGTGCTGTGGACATCCTCCCTATACAAGAAGAGGCACCGGCTAGGAATCTAGGGAAGAGGAAAGGCTGAGAGGAAAGGAATGAGAATCTGATTTTTTTTCTTAGGGTGTTGGATTGTGTCTGTGTGGAACTTTAACTTGCCTCTCCTGCTGGCCCTGGATCCATTAGATTTGGTAATAAATAAGGAGATATGGATCTCAGATACTCGTGGCAGTTCTGCTACAAAGCAGCAGCAGCAAAGGGTACAATTCAACTATACTGCTAGGCTCCAGCACACTGATTCGAGCTTGAAATCTCGAAAGTCATGTTTACAAGTGTTCTTTGTCCCACGTTGCCAATATACTGTCATCCTGTTCAGTACATTGGAGCTCATGCTCACTCTGTGATGAGTGCTTATTATGTATCTAGCAGCCGGCTCATGCAAGAGGAACCTCAAACAATCAAACATTCACAGGTTCCCTTGCTAGGCAAGATTAACTAATGGAGACGGGATTTACAACCCTTCCTAAAACAACTACAACACAAGAGAAGACACATGAAATAATGGCTCTCAAGAAGTTAAACAGCACACAATGAAGGGCAACAATCCCTGTGAGACAGGGAACAAACACAGTATCTAATAGGTCCAACTTCCTACGTGAAGAACATGTCCAGGTGGCATTGCAGGGAGGGCACAGGTGGGTAGAGCCTACGCCCTTTCTGAGTGACAGATACACAGCTGTGGATACAGAGACTTCACAGTGGCTAGAAGGTGCAGAGTGTCAGAGGAGAGGGATCTGTACAGTGAGAAAACTCTGAATATCTGAAAATGATATTTCTGAACCCTCTCATAAAGCATGGATTAGTGCACAGATCTGAGGAAACAACTTTACCAAGCATGATGTCCTTCTCCCGGGACTGGTCTCCTCTGAGAACATGTCAGTAAGTGTGAGACAAGTCTTGCCAGTCTTTTCTCTAAGGAGCATTTAGGCTGTACTCCGTTGAAGACATATCTGGATTTGGGGGGCAGTCCACGGTCCTTTCAGTCTTCTACACCAGCGGCAGAGGTCAGATTCCTGTTCTGCTTCAGTCTTCCTTCCTCTCGGTCCACCTTGCATCACGTGTGAGGCCACGGGAAATACCATGGCCTGGGTCTAACCCACTGGAGTCCTCAAAGTTGCAGGGATGTGTTCCTAAAACTTTAGTTAAAACAGTTTCCACATATTACTAGTCTCTATGTCCTCCTTTAGCATTATTTAAGTTTTTAGAAATTAAGTATCTGGACATTAAAAAAAAAAAAGTAAAGGAAATGAATAATCCTCTTCATGCTGCAAATTCTTCTACCCCGGCTTTGGCAGCTCTCAGTTTCTTGGCGACCACATACAGTTGGAAGAGAGTTGGGCAATGAGAGAGGGAAGACTTGAGGCACTTCAAAAAGGGTGCTGGCAGGGAATCCTGGGAGTCTCGGGAACTGCCAGAAGAACAAACAGATCTGCCTGGGAGGAAGTACAACCAGACTGCTCTGTGGCAGCCAGAACGGCGAGACGTCTCACGTGTATGGGGCGCATGATCAGCAGAGACCAATGGAATGTCGGCGAAGAAGAGAAAAACCCTGGAGGAGACGCAGTGGTTGCAACAATGAGCTCAAACTGTACCGACTGTGAAGGTGGTGCGAGACTGGGAGTGTTTCTCTCCACTGTCATAGTCTTTATGAATCACAACGGACATCAACAGCAACAAGAAAACAAAACTTCGTACTGCCAAGCAGGCCTGGGGAGATAGCACCACAATACAAAGAAGGAAGGAACCGGAGGAGGGAAGAGGGGAAGTGGGGATGGAGAGGTAAAAGGGAGGGAGGAAGAACAAATGAAGGCTGAGTAAAATTGAAAAATGAACAGCAAACATAAGACCTCTGATGCAGTCTGAATTTAACCAAAGTTAGAACTGGCTTTTACTCCAAATTTGTTTTGAAAACTGTGTTTCCCTTTTCACCATACTGTATCTCTCTCACCCCTGCTTATTCTGAATAAGCTTAGTCATGAGAGATTCGCAATTTCTGGGGGGCTAGCAGGCTTTACCTGGAGTCAGCAGAGCTTGGTGAAGTGCCAGACATTACTTTCCTGAGGGGAATGACTCCTGTGAATGCACCACCATTGAGTTGGTATGTTGGCCTTCTCCCTTCCCTGGTGCACGTTCCCCGATGCTCAGTCAGGCTCTGGGGTGTCCACAGTGAGCACTCCCAATCCCAGACTGCTATCAAGAGGCAGTGCTTTTCTAAGACCACCACCACCCTTATCTGAGCTCACACACACACTGACCACAGCACTGCAACTATTACATGAAATATTTAACAAGCGGTTTTGTTCAAAATGAAGAAAAACAATCAGACCTTAAAAATGGTCTTCATAAAGGAATTGCAACAACATCCAAATGCTAGCAGATGGAAGAAAATTAGAAAGGCATGTGCACAAATGAAAACAAAAGAGCTGTTATTAGGGAGGTAGGTTTAACCTTTTATTTTCCTGTCCGTTTTGTCAAACTATCTCTATTGATGCTATACTATCTTTAAAGGGGAGGGGGGCCTAAGGAGAGAAAGAAAACACAAAACCCATTTATTGACAGCTGTTAGCTTGAAGGCTTTTTCATTCTCTCCAGATGAAATGAAGTTGAGGTTTCTATTCCTCTGGGAGAAAAGGAAGAACAACAAATTTATTTTGTGCCTGTGGTGGGTGGTTGTCGCTGGGGTGGATGTGTTTCACTGCCAATTACTGCGAACAGTTGTCTGATTGTTATAGGTTTTATAAGTGTGTCTAGCTAGCAAGGCTCTGTCTGGAAATGTACAGTTTGGAAAATAAGTATGCTAACTTAATCCTTAACTCGACTGGGTGAAGACCACGGACCCTGCTAATGTAACAATGCAGTCTGCACTGCACAACAACACAGGCTCGGACTAGACCAACTACCAGGACAGTCTGGTGGGAAGACTGTCTTCAAGGAATGAAGCCTTCGGGTACGTTACCTAAAGTGCATCTATTCTGTGTCAGGGAAGCAAATCATAGGCTGCACAAAAGGGTGACTCAAGCGTCCACTGACCCAGGTGGAGAGCGGCTTCTCGGGTGCAGTGACCAAAGCTGCAGGTGACCTGGGTGGGATAGGCATCGAGGCTACTGAGAGTGTTGGCTGTACATTCGGAAGGATGATTTGTCAGAATCCACGGGTCTCAGGATGCACCTAGCAGTCCTCTTCTAGGAATCTCTGCTGCAGCGCAAACTCATAATGGAGCCCAGGAAGTAACCAAGGCTGCCCTCAAAGAACGCCCTCCCTTCTATGATTAAAAACCACACAAATAAGAGAACGTCAGGGAGCATCCTAAAGGTGCAGAAGTCACATCGAAAACCAGCATCACTGCCATCAAGTCACTCGTTGAGGGTGACCCTCAAGAACGGGGCAGCGTGCCCCTGTGACTTTCTCAGACGGTAACTCTTCACGGCAGGAGAAATCCTCGTCTTCCTCCCGAGGACAGCAGGTGGTTTCAAACTGCTGACCTTCCAGTCTGCAGCCCAGTATGTAACCACGATGCCATCCGTGCACTGCAAAATGTTCAGGATGAGGGGGGGATGCACAGGGCAGCCAGATAAAGGACCATCCGGCAAGGGTTAGAGCAGGATGAAAGATGGCTCTGAAATGACTGGGAAAGAGGTGTACAACCACTTGGAGGAAAAAGCAACTTGCAAACAGTGTGAATGCCTGCGTGGGAAAGAAGAACGTAGACACCCTAAATTGTTCACAGCAGCTGTCAGTGAAGGGAATGTAACGATGCCAGGGAGAGAACTTTTAACTTTTAAATGTACATACTTTCAAAATTGGAATTATGAGTCCTTTTTAACGTAATGTTAAAAAAATAAAAAGCCATCCAGGTTATATCAGTATAGAAAGAAAAGGGAAAGGAACATGGATAAAAATCGCATTTTAAAAATCAGGTTTGATAATACAGGTGCTGGCAATAAGAAAGTTTTCTATGGGTGGAATGCGTATTTTTTCTGAAAACAAAAGAAGATAAAAACCAGCCTCTGTTCAGCGACTCTTTCTGCTCCCCTCATGAGTGGGCTGGCGTGCAAGCTGCTGAAGGCCGCCATGCTGCCATGAAGGGCCCTGGTTACAACATGGGTGAGCACATGGCTGCTCACCAAAAGGTGGGTGGTTCATGGGACAGCGACGTGGCAGTGACACAGCCTGGGAAAGTATGTGGGGCAGAGCCAGCTTGAGGGCAGTGCCACAGCTGTCAGGGGCTGCTCATTCAAGTTCTTGGCTCACAGCAGGCCGACGTGTAGGTGTACAATTGCCCCATAGAGTGTCTGGGCCAGTGGTTCTCAACCTGTGGGTCACAACCCCTTTGGGCGTAGCCTGATTCATCACAGTAGCAACATGACAGGAAGTAGCGACGAATATAATTTATGGTCGGGGATCACTACAACGTGAGGAACTGTATGAAAGGGTGGCGCCAGGAGGACGGTTGAGAACCACTGGTCTAGGCCACCATCCAAAGCAAAGCGGGTCACTAGAATTTTTGTCCGGCCGCAGAGTCACCACTTCCAGTTACCAGCCAGGTGACAGACGGCACAGAATGTTACATAATGATTTCAGGAGGGAGCCTCTGGGGAAGGAGGGTGACAACATTTGTATCTTTAAGAACTGAAACAGGAAGAGGGGAAGGGTAAGAAAGAAAGGCAGAAAAAACCAACAACCACAAAACCTTCAAGCTCTCTTTTGGATTAAAATAGGAATGGCTATGCTAATTCTAAACCTGGCCGGCAGCTTGAGTCCCCAACAGCCTGACAGTCCAGGGCACTGCCAGTCTGCATGGTCAGGCGGCGTCCGCCCCCAGGGATGGCTGACACGCGCTATTTTATAGCAGGCTGGTCTGAACGAGCCTGTAACCATTCCCAACTCGGGGGGTGGGACAAGCTTGGGTGTCTCCATGAACTGCTTCAGATTTTAAACCACAGCCGCCCACATCCCAATCTGTTTAGTGCCATGTGGACCCTCAAGAAAAATCCGGTTTGAGCCTAAAAATATTATTTGCCTCACAAGGTACTGTCTCCTATGGCTCTTCCGCCCAAGCCTCTGTTTTATATCACTTCCACCACAGAGGCGAATTCTGTGTCAGGCTGGTATGGTGACCACACCCTGGAATATGAAATCATAAACCTTAGAAAGCTGCCAACATGTCTCATTTCCTCCAAGAGGGGCAAACTCAGTTTTCAAATACTTAGATACCAAGGCTTCCTGACCAAGGAGCAGCAGGGCGAGAATTACACTCTTACTTTCTTGTTCTTCCTTTGATTCAGAAAGATAAGATTTTTTTCCTTCTCCTTTATTTTATACTAAAATTACTACATTTATTCACATGCACTTTAAAAGAAAATCTTTGAACTTTCGATCAGCCTTTACGCTGGAAGTTAGGATTGTTACAGCCATCCATGGAATGCATCTCAGTTCCCAAGACATCCTCCCCTGCCTACTTTTCCTTTTGTCTGCTGGCACAGTGTGTAGTGCTGTCAGTAGATGGTGCTGGAGGGACCCTGCAAGAAGCAGGGCCTTGAACAGGCTGTGGAATTTACTTTTCAGCCTTCTAGAATGTCAGTGCTTTTCTGTACTGCCTCAGACTGCCCAGATCTCTTCTGGCAATGCCCTGCCTACCTGCTTTGGCCCATGGACACCCCAGAGGGAGATTTCCAGCCAGTTCCTTCTGCACCACAGTTCTACTCTCTCAGCCTCCGTCAGCTGCAGCCCCGCTCCCTTGAGCTGTGCAGGCACCCCCACAGTCCAGGGGTCTGCAATGACACTTCTCACAGGAGGCAGTACTCCGAATGTTGCAAGAGTTATGTAAGGTCTCCAGTAGTATTCACAAAGCAGAAGCTGTTAAATAGGATGATGTGTAATTTATCAATTTTCTCTTAACACTTAGAAGTTTTAGATTTTTACATTTAGATCGAGAAGAAATCTAGAAGTTAATTTTTATATGTGATATAAGAATTAGAGTTCTTTTACAACCTCTCCCTTTACTGCACATGAATATTCAATATTTTAGAACTATTGATGAAAAGAATATCATTTTCTTATAAAGTCATCTTGGCATTTATGACAACAATCAACTTCTGTCAAAAAGAAAGTGCAGGAGTTAATCTCTGGACTCATTTCTACTCCATTGATCTTTATCTATTCTTTTTTATATTAGTTGTAATTTAATTCATGTATCACACTGTTCGGTATTTCAATCACGTTAAGCAGAATGTATAATTGCTCCCACAATCAGTTTCCAGACATTGTTTTTCTACATGGACTCCTGACATTGTCTCCCTTTTACCTTCCCAACACCAGTGGATCCCGACCCCCTGAACCTCTTATTCTACTCGCTGTTCCTATAGGTTCTTCAATCCTGGATTTCAAATACCAAAAAATAGAAAAGCATATAACACAGCTTCAAGAGGGTGACCTTCATTGACAAAGCATCTGAGATTCACTCTAATATGAACAAACAAAACCTGAGAAAAATAATAAAAACGAAAAATACTTTAGAAACCAGATCAGATCCAGTTTACATCATATGGGGAATGCTACTGATAGCATTTTAGCTATTCAGGTCAGATTTATGCTTGTGGTCTTCTTGTACATCTATTCTTATGTCAATAACATAATTTTTGCCATTAATTTTTAAAATTTAAAATGAGGTAGTGAAGTATCCAGTATGCTCTTTTGTAAAATTGTTTTCACTATTTGAAGTCCTTAAGAATATTCACCAAAAAAAAAAAAAGGGCTGAGCCCTGGTGGCGTAGTGGTTGTGCACGGGACTGCGGCCCACTGGGACAGAGGTTCAATTCCAGCAGTAGGGCTGGGCCTCCTACTCCCACCACCGGAGAGCATTGATGCCCCCCCCCCCCCACAAAGAAAATTCACATAACTTTTAGAATCAGCTTGATAATTTCAAGTTTTAAAATAAGTTTGTTGGAATTTTGATTGGGATGGGAACAGATCTGTTGAGATTTTTTGGGAAAAATGACAATATTGAGTTTTTAACTTCATAAACCTTGCCTATTTCTCCATGTCTGTAATTTTTTAAAAAATGCAAAGTGTTTTATATTTGTCAACTACAAATAATGTCATTATTTTATTGAACATATCCTTAAGTAGCTTATGATATTGATCCTTTAATTGGCATTAAAAAATTCAACTTGCCACATATCAATGTGTGCACACACCCCCAAGGTGCCCACTGAGGACATGTGGGAGCATGAGCAAGAGTGGTGAAGAAAGCTGATGGTGCCCAGCTATCAAAAGTTATAGTATCTGGGGTCTTAAAGGTTTGAGCATAAACAAGCAGCCATCTAACTCAGGAGCAACAAAACCCACCATAAAAGAAGCTCACTTGCCTGTGCAATCATAAGGTGCTGAAACAATCAGGCATCAGGCATCAAAGAACAAATATCAAAATCAATGAACCAATTAACTCCCGATATGGCTGAAGACAAATGGATACAGAGGCAAACAGAGTAGAAGAAAAGATGGTGCCCGGCTATCAAATGATTGAATGTCTAGAGTCTCAAAGACTTGAAGATAACTGAATCACCATTCAGCATAGAGACAGCAAAGTTCACAGGGAAGAAGCACACCAGCAAGTGTGATCAAGAGGGCCCAAAGGGAGCAGATATCGAGCATCAAAGAACAGTAATCACTTCATTACGAGTGAGGGGAAGAGCAGGGTGGGAACCTAAGGCCCACTGGTGGGTAATTGGCCACCCCTTTACAGGGGAGCCACGGGAAGGAGACAGACTAGTCAGAGTGCAGCCGGGCAGTGACGATGCATACAAGTTTCCTCTAGTTCCTGAGCTCTCCCCATCCCCCAACCATCATGGTCCCAACTCTACCTTGCACATCCGGATGCAATGGAGAAGGTACTCTAGTGGAGAGGGGGGCTGGAGATATGGGGAAATCATGATTGGAAC